>PVIH01010234.1:0-32092 GCA_004025045.1 Sigmodon hispidus | reverse complement strand
CATGCCCCTCATTCATGCTCTGTATGACCTGGGCTGTATGTGATTATCAGAATTCTTTAGCTCCTTTGTAGCAGGCATTGTTTTACATTGTTTTCAGCAGTACCTCAGAGGGTAGACATATCCAGTGTTCTGTAGGCTGGACATCTGTGTGTCTGTTTCTCTTAGGTCTGAGAAGATGGTCTGTTTCCCCTTTGAGTACACTCACCTGCAGTGCATGAGAAGGCCTCCATTTCCTCACCAGCCTTCCCCCATGTCTATCCTGGTTAGCTTAGCCAATCTGGCCAGTACATGCCATGTGGTGTAGTGCATTATGATTTTGTTTTTCTTTGGTAGTTAAGCCAAAGCATTTTCCGTGTATATTGACTATTTCTGGTTTTGCCTTCTCAGCTCTGTGCCTGTTTGCTCATGGGTCATCCATGTTCCTCCCTGATATAATATCAGTGTGCAGACATGTGCTGCCATTGCATCTTCCTCCTTCCCTTTTGATTCTATTGATGTCATTTCATGAAGATATTCTTAATTTCACATAATCCAAATTGAGGTATTTTTCCTTTTTGGTCAGTACATTTTTGTGTTCCGGTTTAAAAAGCTTTGCCTGTTGCAAAATATGAGGGTATTCAATAATGTTTTGTTTTGTTTTTTTTTCTTAAAATGTTTTTGACTTTTCATTCTGCCATCCCTCCATAACCAATTATATACAATCTTCTTCAAGATATTAGTATTATCCATATTTGCTTCCTGAGACTGCTGTAACAAGTATAACACAACTCGGGACTTGAAATAGCAAAAGCATATCCTCTCAGAATGTAGTCTGAAGACCAGAGTTCATAGTGAGTGTGGCAGGAAGAGCCCTGGCTCACTGCTGGTAGGGATTGGAAGTTCTGATCCCACTCCCTGGCACCCTGCTGGGGTGCTCTGATCCCTCAGTACATGGCCTGCTTCCCTAGGGGGCTCTTTGGGTCTGTTTCCTTCTTATTTTAGTTACCAAAAACAAACAAACAAACAAATCTCCCTGGACCCAGGACTCACTATTTTATAGAAGATCATCTCTAGTTCTGCAGTCATCGTGCTCACAAGGAAGGTCACTTGAGGTCCCTGGATGTCAGGACTTCCAACATATTTTTTTTGGGAAGATACAGTTCAACTTAACGCCTTCAATGTACCCAGTACCATGTACTGAACCTCAGTCCTGTCTTCACATTGGCTGACTGACCATCTCCGTCTGTTTTAGACTGGTTGTTCTGTTGGTCTAGTTGAGTGTCCATGTAAAAATGGCTGCTCTTGGCCACTGTTAATTTATAGTGAATCTCCATATCTGATAAAGTCTTGTTTTCCTTTTCAGGATTTCTCTTACTTTTGCATTTCCTGATAATTTTTGTTTATTAATTCATTCTAGGAAAAAAGTGCTAGTTGTTGTTTTTATTTAAAATTAAATTAAAGATTCAATTTGTGAGAGAATTAATGTCTAAAAAGTCCTAAGGTTTTTATGTGTTTGAGCGGCAGGTTCCTCCTCACTGGTCCCAAGCTCCTCTCCTGGTAACCAGTTAGTTGTCTTTTGATGGAGATTTGTTCAAAGCCAGGAGGGAGAGAAGGAAGGCTTCTGTTCTGTATTCACACCTTAAGGATTTTTCCCACATTTACTAAGCTTAACAGGGCGGAGACTTAAATCAGTCTCACTGATTCCAAATCAGAGCTGGACAAATAAAACAAGTACTTTAGGAATTCTGTTTTTATGGGAGGTTTGTAGGTTTAAAACCTGGTATCCTTGGGGATAATTAACACAAGCTCTTGCTAAAGACAAAGTTGGCTAGTCATTGTTGTAACTGAGAACCTCAGCAGGGGCTATAAGAGATTCGGGTTAAGATTTGGGTATTGGATCAGGTGGAGAACTGGGTCTCTAATTGTCAGGGCCCTGAGGACCTGGGTCTGGAAATGGTTCAGGGCAGTGGGGTGTCTGAGTGAAAGCTGGTCTGTTCCACTTTTATTTAGTAATGAGAATTTAGTATAAGCCTTGAAAGTATGAGAGAGAGAGAGAGAGAGAGAGAGAGAGAGAGAGAGAGAGAGAGAGAAGAGAAGAGAGAAGAGAGAGAATGAACAAACCAGTACTGGATATATGAGAGATACACCAGGTTCTGGTACTAAAAAATAATTTAAATTATAAAATGTTTTTTAACATCCCATTTATCCTCAAGCTTGAAATGGCCACCGCTTACATCTCAGGTTCTTCATGATTCACTGGTAACCTCCATTCTGAGCTGGATATAAAATTATGCAGGCGTGCATGTCTCAGCTTTCCCTGGAGCCACTCTTTAGGTAGAGAGCCAAGGGACATGCTTAGCAGGTGCACATGCATCAGAGCAATGCTGTGTTTCTAATCCAGACTGGATTGCAAATCCTAGAAATAGTTTGACCTAAAAGGGCAACTCAGAAACAATTCACATTTGCTAGAAAACACTATTGGCTTCATTTTCTGCTGCTGCCTGCTGTGACTGCAGGCCTGTAAGGGAGGTGGGTTATTGCACACATATATTTTATTCTAATGAGCCATAGAGACTCAAAATCCCCCCACACTAGACAGTCCACTCATTGTTCCAGTGACATTTGCTTCCATTTATTTCTAACTCTAAATGAGTGCAGTGTCTTTGATCTCCAGACTTCAACATAGTAATAATAGGAAGTTATGTCAATATTTTTATTGCTTGGGTTACGGTGGGAGCAGCACTCCCTTGGCTCAGCCACCCCTTTGCACAACAGCCCATGCCTGAGTGCTGTGAACCCCCAACCTGTATTTCTCCAATCTAATTTCACAATCTCAGGAATCTGCTCTTGGCTTCCTAGTAGCCAAGAAGGAGCTCTTGCTAATTTTGTGATGCCTTGCTCAGGGCGCACCTCTGTGTCTCATCCTGGTGCTCGAATTCAAAGGAACAACCAGCCTTTGTATTTGACCCTACAGCCCCTCAGTCTGTGGCCAGTACTTCCTTCCTGCTGTCATAGTGACTCTGTGCTCTCCTCCTCCTCCTCCTCTCTCTGCTCTTTATTCTCACTCTAAAATATAAAACAACCACCACAACCCGAGTCCATACAGCCAGCCTGTTGGAGGGAAGCCAGAATTAGCAGGAGGGTTAGCTAGTGGGTCAGTGAGGCCTTCCCAGAACACCCTGTTAACCACCCCTACCCCCACCCAAAAGGAGGAGAGCAGTCTACAACCTGTCAGGGTGGGCCTGCTTCCCTAGAGAAACATTCTGGGCCTGGCAGTGGGTGAGGCTTTGTCTGTGTGCTTGCTTGTCTAGCATATTATTTGATCATTTGGAGCTCTGATTTTTCGGACAATTTAGCTCTAGGTCTTAAGAGACTCTTGTAGCTGGAGGGAGCTGAGACTGCGCTTGGAATCTCTTGTTATTGTGCACATAAGCTGCCAGCCTTTACTTCACGCTACACATAACAGTCATCAGCGGAGAGAAAGGAACAAACGCGGACTCACCGCCCCCTCAGCCCACGGTCTTGGCCTCTTAAGAGTAGAGCTTGTGTTTAACCTTGTAAATAATAGATGGTTGGGTTTTTGTTTGTTTTTTTTACTTGCTGTTTTTTTTTTTAGTCTTGAGATTTTCTAGCAGTGTCATAGGCCCAGCAGCAGTTCCTGTTTGGATATGGCTTAGTGACCCTGTGGAACAAAGTCTGGTGTCTAACTGTTCCCCTCATCCTAGAAAAGGTCACAGTTTCCCCATGTCAGATTATCCCTTAACTCTTGGGGAAGGCACCCCACTGTTATATGCATGCGACTCAATGATTTATTCAATCAGTCAACACACATTCTTGAATGCTTACTACGAGAGACTGTTGTATGTGCTTACACTAGTGTTGAACTGGTAGCCAGAGTGTGCTGATATGTTATATATTTATTCAAACCTGAAATATTTGAGAGATTATACACACAGTCAAAACCTAGGCAGACAGCTCAGAAATTTTTCGATTCTTGAGTACAAGGTCAAACATCTGGGATTCAATAGCACACACCTTTAATCCTAACCTGGATGGGCTGGCAAGAAGGGTATATAAGGCTTCCTAGGAAACCAGCAGAGGCAGAAGCGACCAGGATCAAGGCTGAGGAAGCTAGAAGACAGCTGGGTGAGAATTGACTGTGGTGCTTTCTCTCTCTGATATTTCAGCCTTCCCCACATATTTGGCCCTGAGTCTTCTTTTCTTACAACCGGAGTTCATGCTACACCAGAGCACTGGGTTAACAGCCTGGGTAAAATTCCCATCTCTCCTGTGCTCTAGTTAGAAGACTTCTTGCACGCTTCTTGGCCGAAGTAAGTGAATGTGGTTTCTCACTTGCACAGGTGGTCATGGTTGAGACCGTAAGTCCTTTCCAGATGACATGTTGTAGTTGGAACCTAAGAAGCCTGGGCCCCGGATATTCATATATGCCAATAAGAGAAGTCGGAGCTAGGAAGTAGGAAGAGCTCCTATGAGACTTCCATTCTCAATCTGATCTGAGAAGGCTTTTTAGTTACTTATTCAGCAGATGTAAATTCCATGCCAGGTACCGTATAACACTGTGAACAGAGCAGCGGCCAAGAGAGTTCCCTTCCTCTGGTAGCTGACAAGCCAGGAATAAGAAAGGGAGCAGTGTAGTTTGAAATCCATTGCTCAGGATGCTGGTGGGAAGTTAGACGTAGCAGGGAGGGCAGGAAAGAGAGAGCAAAAAAGATCTGAGGGAAAAAGAGTTTGTGAGGCAGAAGCTGTGTAGACATTCTGTGAGAACAGTCAGTGTGCTCACTCCCTGACAGAGAATTCATTCTCATGTCAGGCCACCATGACAGATCCAACACCAACCCGACCCAGGATGCCCCTCTCCCCCAGCATGGCTAGCAAGCTAGGACACCAAAGATGTCTCTTGAGATGTTCCCACTGTCCACAACTATACATAACTCTTACATGTGAATCAAAATGATATCAAAGCCACATCTGGTTCTGTGTAATGGCCAATCTATTTGCTTTTCTCAGAAAGGTCTTCACTGAGAACCAGGGACATGTAAAGGGTTATGCTTGCATAAGGTACTGCCCCTCAGACCTTTTCCAGACCAGACAGCCACCCGAAATTTCACAAGTAATTGGAGTGGATCTCGAAACAGACTCTGAGAGTCCCAAGGTCTTCTTTATTTGCCCTTCAGTATTTCCTATTGGAGGCTGGGGCTGAGCAATTAGTCTCCCATTGTCTTTGCAGGAAATGACATCCATGTGACTTCTTGAGAAGGCAACTGTTGACCACTCTGGTTAAGATCATTTGGAAAGTGTTCAGCATTTCCTCTGGATGATTGAGTCCAGCTGACTTGGAAAGCTTTTGGAAATGCACAGATGGAACACGGTCATCATAACCAGAACACCACTGGTCAGTTCTCTGAACAAAATGAATCTCTGAGGCGATGCTCCGGCTTCTATAGACTGTGCGGGAGCTCAGCACCTTGACATCCTATCCCTTTTTATAACATTTGTTTGGGACTGATTCCTTCAAAATGTTTTCTAGAGCTAGCAGTTGCCAGCTCTGCTCAGGGAGTCCTGAGCAGTGAGGAATGCATTAGGAACTCAGAGCCTCCCTGTGTTTTACTTGTCTCTACTACCAGCTGTATCCCTAGGCTACAGCAGAAGAGCCATGGAAATCCCAGACCTCATATACACAACACTGGACAAGAAAGAGATTCTCTCGGGGCTGGAAAGATGGCTCAGCGGTTAAGAGCACCGTCTGCTCTTCCAGAGGACCCGGGTTCGATTCCCAGCACCCACATGGCAGCTAACAACTGTCTGTAGTTCCAGTTCCAGGAAAACACCAAGGCAAATAAATAAATAAATAAAGTAAAAAAAAAAAAAAGAGATTCTCTCAAAACAGTGAGATATTCCTAGTAAAACCATCTTGTCTCATTGGACTATATTGGGTTCATGTTTATTTTGATCCATTCACTGGCAAGAGTTGAGGTCTTTTGAGTCAGAGCCTCTCCAGCCTTTGTCTACACACTTGGTCACCTGGGAAAGCTTGGTTTGAGTGAAGCCTTAGGGTTTGATACTCGTGAGAAGTGTTCAAGTGATGCTTATGTCAGTGAGTTGCTGTCCTATAAAGCCCTAAGCCATTCAGAAGCCCACCCCAATGAGACCAATGTCCCCTGGGCGGTAAAGGATGTGTGAGGGCTCCGTTCGGAAGAAGAAAGCAAGAATAACCCTGTATTGATGAGAACTATATTGGCAATACCTGTCCACAGTGTGTATTGAAAATTTTGCTCAGCTCAGAAGTCATACATAGGCCTGTGGTGTATTTTTGAAGCAGAAAGTACACAGAAAAGTACACTGTTGTGTGGGAGTTCCCATAAAAACAGTATTACTCCTTTGTAATTACATACATATTGCAGTTCAAGAAACAGAAGGTACAGTAGTCAAATTACCTCTTAGTTATCCTTCAGTTACTTTTACTGGTAATTAATATCATATATTCAAATCCTGATGAAATGGAGATAAATGTGCTTAAGTATAAGAGGCCAAGTTTACTCCTTGTTCTTACAATAGATAGCTCATCAGCCTTGGGTGTTATTTGAGAAGAACACACTCCCACGTATCCTAAGAGTCACTTGACATGATGTTAGGTGTGAAAAATTCTGCCAGTGGTAAATTTCTGCCAAAGCAATTGGTCACTGTGCCCTGATTACTGATTTTCAGTGGAGAAAATCATTATGCTTTCTTCATTTAAAAAGGGAGAACTTTCTGGTTTTTTTGTTTGTTTTTGGCAAAAGATACACAGTCATCCCTTGCTGAAGGTACTTAGGAAAAAGGATAATATGGACAATCTTGTCCATTGTGAGTCTGATTCATTGTAGATGCTGTGGAGCTTGGGATGAAGCATGTGGCCAGATGTTAAATAGACCTACTTGTGGTGGTCATGAGAGGTTGTCATTTCTGACCTCATAGGCCTCCTGGGGTGATGGGGAAGGATGTGGGATTTTACCTTTTCATCTGCTTGATCTACCTGCCCCAGCACCACAGTTTCTCTTCTGTGTGATTGGCAGGAAGTCAGATCTTGGTCCAGTTTCCAGTAGATGCCAAATGGCGTTAACTGGCCTTTGCCAACATAGCCTCACTATTTTTTCCTGTGCAGACCCTGGGAGGTGGAGGGTCTCTTAGCTGCTCTGGACCCACTGAGGGAAGCTGCTGTACTTGATGCCCCAGGAAGGCAGGAGTTGTATTTATCTCTCAGGCATCCAGGGTGTGACTTGTCAGTGAATATGTGAACAGCTGGTCTGTTCCCAGAGACCTGTCAGTCAGCAACACAGATGAACAACCATTCTCTAAAAGGAAGAGAACATTTTGTTGCCTAACTTCAGTCATTTGTAATCTAAATATAGAATGCTTAGGTGTCCATCTACATATTTAGGACCTCAGAGGCTGCCAAAGAGAGATGAGATAAATTTAATATTAGCCAAGTTTGTGCAATCAGTGTACTTAATTGGTGATTGATTCAGACAGTACTGATGAATGCCTCACTTCCCAGGCTCGTCATAGGGGAGAGTGTTATTAAAAAGGAATAAAAACCTAAAAAGCTTAAATGTTCAAAGTGCTTAAAACTTAAAATATAAAGTATGACAAAATATAATTTAAAAGACTGGAAAAACAAAAACTTAAGCTGATAGCAGATTAGGAAAATCAAAAGAGCAGAAGATAATGGGAGTTAGGAGAGGCTTACCACTGGTGTTCTCGGACATGGCTGGGATTCAAGGGGTCGGGACCGACAGGAAGACATCCACTCCTCACTTTCCTTAAACTGAAACCCACCATCTCCTTTCACTATGGAGAATAGTTTTAGTTCCACATAGAATAAAATATGAATAGAATAGTGAATGTTTTTATGCTATATTATAATCAAGAACATAATGAAATATGAGTTTTCATTTAAGGATACTTAAAAATGACATTTACTTTAGTTTTTGCAGAAAACTTGTTCAAATATTGAAGTCAGCCCATCTCAACTTTGTTAATTTTTTTTTCTTGAGTCAGAGTCTCCCTACGTAGCCATGAAATATTTTGATAACTAAATATGGATACATTTTTGGCTTTGCATTTTATATGTTAATTTCAAGTATGTTATAATAAGTTTTTCTTGGGCCATTTTGGGTCCGGGAGGTTTGTGACCTGGCGTGGCGGTGGTTTGGAACCTGGTTCGTGCGCCGTGGCTTTTGTCCCCCAAAGAAATGAATCACACGCTTATATTAACTTAATACTGTTTGGCCCATATCTTAAGCACATTACTAGCTAGCTCTTTCACCTTAAATCAACCCATTTCTATTTATCTTCCCGCCACGTGGTTTAGCCCGTGGCTCAGCCCCGTTCCTCTACATGTTCCTCCTTCGGGGGTCGGATGGAGACTGGCCTAACTCCACCCTTTTCCTTCCTGCCTGCGCTCTGATTCTCCACCCACTTCTACGGTGCTCTACGTAGGCCAGCGCAGTTCTTTATTTACATCATACAGAAGATTCCACCACACAAGTACTCAAACACATTGTTCTTAAAACAACAAACAAGGGCCTGGAGAGTTGGCTCAGCGGTTAAGAGCACCATCTGCTCTTCCAGAGGACCCGGGTTCGATTCCCAGCACCCACATGGCAGCTAACAACTGTCTGTAGTTCCAGTTCCAGGCAAACACCAAGGCAAATAAATAAATATAAATAAATAAAGTTTAAAAAAAAACAACAAACAAACAATAACAACAATAAAAATTTCATTTAGACTTTGGAAACAAATCTATAGACTGACATAGTCCAGAAAGGCAAAGAGCTCCTGCCCAAGAAAATACCTGCGCCGTCTTAGGGATAGGACAGAGAGGACCAGAAGAGGTACTGTGCTGTCTTAGGGATAGGACAGAGAGGACCAGAAGAGGCACAGGCCTGTTGTAGGTCGCTCGGCAGGTGAGGTGGCTGCTGTCCCGGTCTGGCTGAGAACATGTGGAGTAAAGCTAGGTAAAGTCTGAGTCCAGGCTGAATCTCGTATATAAATGCGTGGGTAACCAAAGGAATGGGAGGCTTATTTCCTGGAGAATATGTGTAAATGGTGTTTGGGAAAATGCTTTACTGAGTCAGGAGGACTGGTGTGTGTGGTGCGGTGGGGTAGGGTAACTGGTGGCTGGACATGGGTTTTCTGCAGGCGCGGCCTGATGCAGACTGGGTAGAGTGTCCAGAGAGAAGGGAGAGAAGAGTCCAGCTTGGGTGTGGGCTCAGCAGCAGATTTGGGGCCTGGTGCAGCAGAGGTAGGAGGCCACTTTAGGTCTTGGGCTGGGGCAAGGAGGAGGTAAATGGTAGGCAAAACTTTGGTACACTCAGCACTCACTCTGCTGCCGTGTTGAGCCTTTCTGTGCCCTGTATGTGACTAAGATGATATGATTTAACAGTAACGGGGACACTATGAGGCTGGTCACCACAATTCCTATTTTATAGAGAAGAGAGGACATTAGCCTGGGACCTCCCAGGACTAGGCAGAAGGAAGAGGATTGTGATAAAGGAGAGGGACTGACTCCAGGGGAAAACGTTCCAATTTTAATCTTGGGTATTTCCCCATTGTTCTCCTACCTTTGGTTGTTCTAAAGGATAGGAAATTCTTGTATTTGTGAGCACAGTTTCTGATTGATTCAGTTGTTCACATCTATTTTTTCCTTACTAGTGCATGCTAAGATAATCTGTAATCTTGTTTCCTTTTCCTGTATGCAGCAAAGGGACAGTCGGTGGGTGGGGTTTGCCCCTGTGAGAATGGGCGCCCCACATGGAGAGGGGCGCAGGGAACCAGCACCCAGCAAATTAAAGCGGATTGTGATAAGGTGTTTATCTGCATTGTTTTTCCAGAGTCAGCCCTCCCGGTGGTTTAGAAGACATGTGGTGTATATAAAGTTTGTGATAGTTGGTGGAAATCTGGGTAAGTGTTGTCATATTTATTTCTAACAGATTTAGCTGTAAAATGGTGTCAATGAGAAGAAGCCACTGCCCTGCCTTGTGCTTCTTTCAAATCTGCACTAAACTTCAAATGAATAGTTTTTAATTAAATGTGACACTGAATTGGTGTTTTCTGACAGTATGCTTTTTTTCTTGTTAAAACTAATGTTATTAAGTGATAAGAGATTTTTCTAAACTCTAGTAATTCTAGATTTGGAAAAGCTCAGGTGAATAACCCAAAGCACCCTTGGCAATTTAGTTTATTTTCTAAGCCAGCCATGTAATGGTAGTAGTAAAATCACAGACCAGAAGAATAATGTCTCCAAAGCAGAGGGTTGAGAAATAGGAACTGTAAGGCAGTCAGCAGCACAGCTTCCAGGGAGCAGGAGCTTGAGAGGCCCAGAGAGGGGTGCAGCATCCCCCGCCTCCTCACTGGGGTGCAGCATCCCCCCTCACACTGGGTTGACAAGGAGATGGTCCTTGGAGTCAGGGGATTCAGTGTAGAACTCTGCACCTATTGGTTGCTTTATAACTTCTCAGATTTTTCTATAAACCGAGGCCCTTAGTATTTCCTACTCCACAGGATTGTTGTGGGCATAAGTGAGTCATTGTGGGTGCCCCACAGCAGCCATGTTTCATGACAGAGCCTCTTTTTTTGGAGACCACATTTGACATTGAAGTTAAGCGGCTTAAAGGTGTGTCTCCAGCAGGAAGTTGCAGGGCGGGTTGATCGCACACACGTGATTTCACGGGAGCACCATCGTTCACTCCGTAATGAGCTGAGGGACCCTGTGACCTGGGGGCCTGTGAACCCCAGGAAGCCATTCTCAGACAAGCACGGCTAACCTGGCTTCCCTTCTGCCACCTTGTAACTGAGTAAGGTCTCATTGTTGAAGCTTTTGATTGAATTTTGATACTATTTTCATTCACATTAGTAAGAAGGGTCAGCAATGAGGTAAATAATACTCTTAGTTTGTGTATGATTTTTTTAACCCCCCCCCCGTGGTTATGTGGCTTCATAGAGATCTAAGAATTGGATTTTGGGGTGAGGCCTTTTTACTTGTTGTTTGGGAGAGAATCAGCCATGTCACAGCAGAGGGTCGCTGATATTAACGTCATGCAACTTTTTCATGAATAAAGGACTTGGGCATGGCCTCAGGAGGTCTCTATGGTAATCTTTAAAGGGCCAGAAAGTCTCATCAACAGAATTCCTAACCAGAGGATACAAGTTCTTCCAGAAATGAGGAATTTGCTGTGGTAAGGCAGCTTGCTGATACCTAAGACAGTAAGACAGAAGGAAGGTAGGCCTGGTTTCTCAAGCCCACTAGGGTAGTGCTGATTATTACAATATAGACTATATTTCAAAACAACTAGAAAAAGAACTCAAATGTTCTAAGCATGGAGAAGTATTTACTTCTGAGGAGCTGGGAATTCTCATTCTGATTTGATCATTGCATACTGTGTACATACATTAAACAATCATACTGAAATCAGATGTTTTGTCTTAATGAAAAATAAAGTAATAAACAATTAGGGGACACAAAGAAATTGTTTGAGAAGAGTGATCATCCTGTCCTCTATCTTAATTATGTTGGTATTTATACAGCTGCAGGCTTTTGTGAAAGGCCACAGAACTGTACAATAGAGAGAGAATTTTGTTGTATGTGAGTGAAGGATGGAAAAAAATGAGCTCTTAGAGGACAGTTATCTCAACTTGTTAAAAAGAAAGTGGAATGAGGGTGGGTGGGAAGATAAAGAAACAGCCTGTTCTTTGCGTTAGCTTGTATGTGGGACAAGGACACAGGCTGAGTCCTTGCTGCTACCACAGCGCTGGGCACATGGAAGGATGTGGTGAACACTTAAGTATCCATTGAGTGCGCTGCTCCTAGGGTCTGGGTACGTAACCTCACTCTCCCACACATAATCCAAGTCCAAGTGCTCTTCGTCCTCTGCCAAGCTTTCTCCTGTGAGCTAAACTGATCATCTTGTAGCCTTTTTTTCTAGGGGTAGGTCCATGTCCCACCCCACTCAGGAAGCTCCAAGAGGCTTCTGCTTTACAGTTCCCTCGCTTGCCCATGCCCAGCAGCGAAGCACTGTACCTGTCAGGATGGAACGGGAAATGTTAGCGGTACCCAACCCTAAAGTCCCTTCTCATCCATTCCTCTTGCACTGAGCACTTGGTGATGTTTGTGGAGGCTTTCTGTTGAGTAGAGGAGTCCAGGAGCTCAGAGGAGTAAATATGTTGTTCTCTGTGTCTGGCACTATTAGCTGAGACAGCTGAGTGCTGTGTATGAAACTTTTGAGATGTAAGTGTTTTTCAGATTCTGATTTTTTCATCATGAGTCAACAAGTTTAAAATTCTTAAAGCTACAACTTGTGAATACTTTGAAAAGCCAAGATTCTCTCCCTCACCTCTGGGCCATGTCAGAGTGAAAGATAAGTGCATAGAGAGCAGTGGTTCTCACCTGGGCTCACCTTGCCTTCCTAGAGGGTATCTGGTAATGGAGGGATGTTGCTAGATGTTCTTCTGCAATATACAGGACGCCAGAACATGTGTACAACCCTCCCAAATAATCCCAAAGGTCAGTGGAATGGGAATTGAGCCAGTAAAAGGTCTAATGTGCCCACTGTTTTGAGGATTTATATTTGAAGATATTTTAACATCTAATTATATCCATATAAGCATCCGAAAAGGGCTTAGAATAGAGGCCTGAGATGGCTGCCTAGAAGCCCCCTTCTTCATGGAGCTGCCTGACTTGGTTACGAGACAAGCAACCTCCCTCCCAGTCGCAAGCAGAAATGGACCCAGTGAGTTCAGACAGACAGGTCGTACTGAGCTGCGGTCCACAGAAGGAAAGATGTTTTCACAGTGTGCTCCTCAGCATCTCTACACAAGGGGCTGCCTCATGCTTTAGACCTCAGCCCAGCTTCCTCAGATGTGTAGGCACATTGCAGTCTGTGTGGTCCTTCCTCCTGAACCAAGGGTAGTGATTCTGATGTGATGGAAATGTACTTGGGGACTAGAGGGAGCTCATTACAGATGATGGAGATGGAGTATTTTGGTTCACAGGGCTGTTTATTTGCATCCATTTGCTAGTAACACCACAATCTGGCTTAAATGGGAGTTGCTGTGCACGTTTGCAGCCCAATATGGCTGCGTTTACTGAAGCTGGGAGATTGAAGCAGCATATGTCAAGCTGCGACACAGCACAATTCTCCTAACATGGCTTGACTTAATTATGGGGCCTATTCTGGGAGGGTAACTGTGCTTTTAGTGTGGTGCATTTTAGGTTATACTAACCCAGCTTTCAGGCCAGTAATACCTTCCCAGGTAGGGTGTTGGCATATTTTGAAAACATGAACACATTCTTACCAAAAGCTCTGGTAGATGCTCTCGGCTTTATAATCTTCATTTTCCCTTTCTTGTATCCTTCCCTCACACATGAATGTGGTGGAAATGTGTTCTGGAAAACCAGACAAGAGAAGGCTGAAAACCTCATTTCAGATGGCCAGGCCCAGAGATCAGGGACTTCGTGTTGTCAGTCCATGTCTTTAAGATGAATGGAACTTGAAGGAATGTACAGAAGTCTCAAAGGTGAACAGGTGAAGGAGACTATAAGAAGCACTGTGTTTTATGTGGAGTAAGTGTCTGGGACAACACTGCCCATTTATGGCACTAAATCAAGAATTTCTGCCCAGTCTCAGCTTTTGCTCAGAGCTAACACTTAAGAGATTTTGTGTGATGTCGTCTAGCCCAGTCTCTAAGATTCCTGTTCAAGAGCATTGTGCTGGAGTTTGAAGAGAGTCCAGAGTAGTCACTTTGGAAACCAACCTGTCTATAGGAAGGTAGGATGCTGTCTCCTGTAATCCTGATTGCTGAAGTCATCCACAATTCCTTCATCACTTGCTCACCAAGGCAGGTGTCGTTTTCACTCCAGGATAGTTTTGGCAACAGCCTGGACCAGATTCCATGAAGCTGCTTCCAGCATGCTGCCCTGCTCATCTTCAGTAGCCCATGGCTTTGCCATCTGCCCTTACTCTAAAGCTCACGCCATAGTGTGGCTTTAATCTGTAGCAACACACAGAAGCCCAAATGGCTCACTTAGGGAAGTGTTTTCAGAGTCAGAAGCTGTCTCGTATGCTAATGTTTGACTAGATTGAATAGGGTCACCTGGGACCCAAGTGTCCAGCCCATGTCAGCTTTGCCAGTGGGGCTGTGTATCCAGATGCCATTCAGATAGCTCTTTTAAGTTTTTAAAGACTTGCAATGCATTTGATCCTCCCAAACTAATTCTTAGGTAATGGAGTCATATCACTGGGTAAAGTTGGAGGCTTCTGAATTTGCCTGTCTAAGGCGGGGACATTTGGTAATATGTGGGAGTCTTTGAAGTCCTCTGAAGAATTGGAGGCACTGTTGATATGTAGGGCTATAGGGAGTGGCCCAAGGATGCCAGTTGGCCTTCAGAGCCTGGGAAGACATGTCTCTGTGATAGCACCTTTAGCACTCTGCTGAGAAGCACAGCTCTGTGCTGTACAGCAAGTACTGGGCTATATAACAAGCCCACAGTGAAGCCAAACGCACACTCACTATTGGAATTCAGGTGGCCCTCTGGGTTGAAGGCATGAGGTCATCATTCCTGCTTCTGGAAACTCTAGAATGAAATTCAGACAGGCTGTTCTACAGGTTGTACATTGGTGCTGTTTGCACCAGAGCTCAGCACCACATGCTGTTCATATAATATCTATCTTCCTATGTGATTTCTGTTATGCTAGGTTTGTTGTCATAACAGATTATCCTGGGCTGGAGAGATAGCTCATGGGTTAAGAGCACTGACTGTTCTTCCGGAGGACCAGGATTCAAATCCCAGCACCCACATGACAGCTCACAACTGTCAGTAGTTCCAGTTCCCAGTTCCAGGCAAAACCACCAAGGCAAATAAATAAAGTTGTTTTCTTTTTGTTGTTGTTGTTTTTTCTTTGGTTTTTTAAAGAGTCTAGTTCCTGTAGGCTGACCGTGTGAGGATGGACCCACACCCACCAGTACAAGTTTGATTTAGTGACTTATTAAAAACAGCAAAACAAAGCAAAGAGACCAGGAGGATGTGGAGTTGGAAGAGGAATTTGGGAGGAGTTGAGGGAAGGAATGGATAATGAAAATACATTGTATGCACGAATGAAATTCTCAAAAAAGTAATTAAAAAAAAACAAAAAAAAAAACAAAAACAGATTGTCCTACGGAGTTGTCTTTCTTGCCTTGAGGGATAGGAAGAAATAACTTCCTCAGAGCACTTCCGGTAAACTAAATGTCTCAGAGCCTTGTTACACTTTCTTCTTGCACACACTGCAGAGGGCTGAAGTAACTTGTACAGGTCAGGCAGCCCGTAAGGTGGAGCCCAGACCAAGTCACCTGTCTTGCAGTGCCTCCTTCCCAGGATCCTCTCTGACTTTGCTACCTACTCTGCCATTTCTGCCTTAGGTCACAAACCCTGCATGTCTGGGAAGGTCCCTAAACTTCTGGAGAGACGTAACCCCCCACTTACTGAAAGGAACAGGTGCTATTAGAGACACTGTTGGAATGCTGGGTGTTACCCGTTCTGACTCCAGGGTAGAGCACTGGTTTGCTCATTTGAAGTTCAGGGGATGCCCAAGACCATTGGAAAGCATAGATGTTTACATTACAGTAACAGCCTTAGGTGAGTGGAGAACCGACACTCTGAGGCATTGGGCTTCCTTAAATCAAAGCCTTAGATTTCTGAATTAGTGGGTTAAAGGCACAGAAGTAGATATTTCTCAGGTCACCTCTAAAGTGCGCTTCCCTCCAAATAGCAGAGCGCTTTTCCCTCTCAAACTTGCCCAAGCCTTGCTTCTGTCCATTGTGCTCGCTCGTTCTTTCTATGTGTATCACTTGCACCAGCACAAGAAGAGCTGTAAGCATGTGCCCGCCCACGTGCAAGCTAAGGCAGACCAAGCACGTGAGTGGCTTTGGGATGAGTCCTGCCCGAGGACTGGCCAGGCTCATCTGAGCTTGTTCTAGAATAACTTTGTTGGGGGGGGGGGGTGGCGCCATGCATGTTAGGATTCTGTGCTAGCCCCTGAAGCCACGCCCTGCCTGGAGTTCTGACTTTCTCTCTTTTGTCTCCTCTTTCCCTCACCCTGGCGGAGGGCGAGTGCTCTTAACCCCTTCCCTCTCCCTCTCTCTTCTCCCCCTTTCTCTGTCTCCATTTTTCTCTTCTCTCTTTTATAATAATAAAATCTCTCTATTAGACACCACCTAAGTGTGTGTCCCCCCCCCCCCCGTGCCCCACCTCCCACCGAGCACTCATGGGGCATGAGGTCTCCATCCATTGCCGTCAGCCAGGCACACCGATATCAGATCCGATCACAACAGTGCAGACTCAGAGCCTCTGCCATGTTGCTTCATTATGCGAGAAACTTTATCCTTCTCCCATTTAACAGATTAACCACCCTCTGGGCACAGGGGGCAGCACCCTGCCAATTAGGCCTGATGGTCTTGAATCTCTTGGCATTGCTTCTCATGCTTCCTCAAGTGAAAACTGTCTGCCAGCCAGTAGCAACTTGACAGGTCACCCCGTGGCTCAGAGTGCTTCTGCAAACCATGCTAGCCTTCCAGCAGCCAGGCTCCCACCGCTAGCTCTGACTGACAAGTGAAGAGGCTTTGCTCTGAACCAACACTGTTCAATAGAAATTCAACACAAAGACAAAGACTATGTGAATCATTTTTCAACACCAGATTGAAAAAAAAAAAAAAACAGTGAACTTGTTTTTTATAAGATATTTTACTTAACCCAATATGTATCTAAAATGTTATTATTTGCCGTGTAACACTTAGACCACTTCCTTGAAACTCAGCGTATCTTATTCTTACAGCAGCCTTACTTTGAGGGAGTTGAGTTTCAGGTATTCATTGAGGCTACATTCTTCAGCAGTGTAGCCGTCCATGGTCACACCAGCTACTTCTTCCTCTCCAATCTCTCGCAGAGAAACCTAGTCAGTACTCTTGGCTCCCCCCAGGTCTGAGGGCACATGCTCTCTCCTCCTCGTGCCTTTCCCCCTGGCATTCTAATTACAGGGAAATGCTAAGGGTGACCATAACTGCCAGGTCAGCAGTTTGCCTCCACCCTGGCAGCCAGGGAGACCACTGCCTGGAAATGCTGGTACATGCCAGCACATAGTTCTTCTTTCTCTATGGCAGTTTCCACGGTTCTTCTTTTCCTCAAAGAAATTTGTTAGCATGAGTTTTTCAAGACCAAGTTGATGTTATAATGCATTCCTTTTTAAAGATAGATTTTTTAAAAACATTCCCAGTGGCATCACAGAGCACATAAGTATATATGTATTCCTAAATCCACAAATGCCTCCTGTGAGAGGATGTACTAGGGATTGAATCTATAGCCTTGCATGTGTATGCAGACACTCTAACACTGGGCTTTATCTCTGGTCCTTTAACTGCTCTTTGAGACAAGCAGGGACTCGGTAAGTTTACCAGACTCGGCTCAGTCGTCCTTTGTGGTCCTTGAGTCTAGCCTCAGCCTTCAGGATAATTTGGGTTCTAGTCATCTCAGCCACATCCAGCTCTGTGTGCCCTTTGTTGTGTTGTTTTGTTTTGTTGTGTGTGTATGTGTTGCATGAGTGTATGTGAGGTGCCCTCCTTCAGGTGAGTAAATGTGGAGGCCACAGTGTGTGACCCATGCCATTCTCTGATTCAGTCAAGGGTTACCTCAGTGTTGTATCTCAAGGTTGTGACTTGGGTGTGGCTCTTATGTTCCCAGATTGCCCAAAACCTTCCCATGGTGATATGATACTTGAAAGAAGGAGACAGACAGCTGTGGTGACATGTTACATATTTAATAAAACCTGAAATATCCAGAGATTAACATACAGTCAAAACCTAGGCAAACATAGCTCAGGAATTTCTTGATCTTTGAGTATAAGGCCAAACAGCTGGACTTCAATGGCACACACCTTTAATCCCAGCACAGGGAAAACCAAGAGTGGTGACCTATGCCCTTAATCCCATAACTCTAGAGACAGAGCTACCTCTGTTTCTGTGAGTTCAAGGCTGACTACCAAATATAATAGTTCCCACCTTTAATCCTAACCTGGATGGGATACAGCTAGGGGAAGGGTATTTAAGGCTGCATAGGAAACCAGCAGAGGCAGAAGCGACCTGAAGTGAGGCTGAGGGAGTTGCAAGACAGCTGGTGAGAAGTGATTGTGGTGTTTCCTCTCTCCGCTATTTCAGCCTTTCCGCCATATTAGGCCCTGAGTCTCTTTCAATACAATCCGATTTCATGCTACATTTAAGTTGCTGTAGGTAGAGGTGATTTGGAATCAGAACAGTGTGAAAAGCCTTCTCCTGACCCCTTCCCTAAAGCACTTCTTAGACCCCTCTCCACCAACACACAGCAAGCACTCCTTTCTCACACCTGGATCTTCTCAGGTGAACAGCTTGTGTTCATCTCATCGTGTCTTTTAGTGACTTATTTCTATCTACTAAGGAGCCAGAGATTAGCATTGCCTCTGACAAGTATCTTGGTCCCTAGGTTTAGTTTTTGAAAGTGGTCCTAGGGGGCTGGAGAAATGGCTCAGCGGTTAAGAGCACCATCTGCTCTTCCAGAGGATCCGGGTTCAATTCCCAGCACCCACATGGCAGCTAACAACTGTCTGTAGTTCCAGTTCCAGGCAAACACCAAGGCAAATAAATAAATAAACAAAAGTGTTTAAAAAAAAAAAAAGTGGTCCTAAGTCAAAATGTTTTAGTTTTGTGTCTTACACAGAGAGTGGGGGCCTGCATGAACAGGGAAAGAAGGTAGAAAAACCAGACAGCATTTCCTTAAGTGGCCCTTGAATCTCCTGAGGAGAGAGACTGTGTCTCAGTGCCAAGTTGGTGTCTTGGGCACAGGGCCCACGTTAGAGTGTAACAATCACCTATCCCAACTCAATTGTGTGTTTTGTCTTAGGGAGACTACAGGGAGCCTATATCTTTACAAACTTGTCCTAAAACCTGTGTACATGAACAACTTCAGCATTTTTCAAACTTTTAACACCCACCATCATGAAGAATATTTTGACTCAGAAACCCTCTGGAGTCTGAAGATAAGATTGCATGATTGGAACAATCCTTCACTACCCTAGAAATCAGGGGGCCAGTCAGATGTGGTATGTGGTACACAGGGATTTAATAGATAAGAATAATAGCCTGTAATTACCGTGTGTGTGAAATTGTGATATGAATGTACCTAGAGAGCAAAGTGGGAGCAGGATACCCCCAGACACATGTGTGTGCACGCTCACACACACCCACTGTACACGCTCCCTCCTGCATTCTTCTCTCTGGAAGGGAGAAGGTGGTTGGTAGCATCAGAAAGGAGTCACAGAGAAACCGTAGAACCCAGCTGTGAAGTCATGAGTAACCAGAAGGTGAAGAACATGCCACCTTTTTTTTTAGGAGAAATAATTCTCATTTCTGATATTCTTATTTTAAGTATCTCTTAAGGTTTTAGAAGAACATCAGGCAAAAAGATAAAGTGATCACTATATCCATTGTTCATTCACAGGAAACAGCATTGTACTTTCATGGATACCAAATACTCATAAATAAGGTTTTCCTCAAAAATTTGTTGAAGTTCTGTCTTTTTCATAACCATGCTGAGAGGCAGGGCATGTAAGGGTGGATCCTTGGTGCTGTTCCTTCTTCAGGGAGGTCTGCTGTAGCTGAGTTCTGCTCCTCATCTTTCGGGGGCTCGCCTGCTCACCATGTGATCATTGTATGGGTCCCCGCTTGCCTCCCAGAGCCAGCTCTGCACAGACGCCAAGCAGAACTGTGGGCTAAAATGATCCTCTCCTCTTCTCTTACTAGTGGTCCAGTCACAAAGTGGACCAAGACAGAATTTGAAAAGTATAGCGTTTGAGACGCCAACTGATACTGTGTTGAAAATACAGTCAGTGTTCCCCTGCCCCGCCACCTCTCCCACACATTTCTGTAGCTGTCTGTTCAAGGTTGGTTCTTTGATCCTAGAGGGTGTAAGCAGGACTTTTCACCCTGACATTTTCCCTGTGCTGTAGTAGACAAGGACATCAAGGGCACAGCTGCTTTGTTTGAGAGGTGGTTCCTTGGGTGACCTGTGCACTGAGAGCCTTTGTGGTTAATGGTCCTGTTTCTCAACTCTAAAAGCAATGTGAGTTGCAGATCTTAATTGTGGCAAGAGGGAGGGTAGTAACCAGGAGCTGTCTTTGGGCTTTGTCTATTTGCTTTAGTTTTTCGAAACAGGGTTTGTCCTTGTAACCTTGGCTGTCCTGGAACTCACTCTTAGACCAGTCTGTCCTCAGACTCTACCTCTGGAGTGCTGGGTTTAAAGGCATATGCCAACACTTCCCCAGCAAAAGACTTATTTATTTATGTTTTATGTATGAGTGCCCTATCTCTGCATGTATGCCTGTGTGGCAGCTGCCAGTGAAGGCAGAGGAGAGAATGAGTCTCAGCAGAATGGAAGGGGGGAAGGGGGACTGGAACAAGAGGGTGGCCATGTGTCATGAAGGATATGACACCTTCCTTTTGCTTCTCTGTAACACTGTCCACACCCGGGGTCCTGGGGTCCCGGAGTCTGAAAGTCGCCCCTTGGCTCTCCAAGTGGCTGAGAGAGGGGTGAGGGGACATTCTAGCTGGGTCCTCAGTCAGACCACCCCGGCTTAACAGAGAGGCTGTTCATTTGAAAACAGTTTTTATCTGCTAAGCTAGAGGCCTCTCACACTGTCATCGGCCTGCAGATTAGCTGAAGGCACCAGCTTTGCATTATGCAAAGTATTGATTCTCACAATTAATATGCTGGAAAGTGTGGTTTCTGCACTTTCTGTCAGTGCAAAGGTTCTCACCCTGAAGTGAACCCAATCACCTGGGCAGCTTTTGCAGCATACCGACCCCATGCTCACACCTCCCCCTCCTCCCCTCTACAGCACTCAGTGAGAGGGGTGGTGTGGACATTCTAGCCCGGAATTAACCACAGCCTCGTCATTATCACTTCCTTAGAGGTCTCTTATTCAATCTTTCCGGCACAGGAATAATAGTTACAATTCTTATTTTTACTTGATAAAAATTAGTAACCAATTTAGTTTTTTAAACGTTTTGTTACAGAAACTTTTAAATTTATATAGTAAATAGTAACTTAAGAGCCCTACCTGCATTTCACCATGCTCTTCTATTGATTATTCTGATTCTTTATTCATCTTATTTATTCTCTGAGTTGATGCTGCTGTTTTTTTAAACTGATTTAATTTTGTTCTATAGATAAAAATTTGAGAACTAAAATTGGCTGGGAGACTCTACCGTGCACTGAGTCAGAGCTGGGGGTGTACTTCACATACTATATTGACCCCTTTGCAGCACCCAGAGATATTGCTACCCACATTTTGTGTATAGAAACTAAGCTCTAAGAACCTACCTACCTGTCCAAGATCTCCCAGCTAATAAGGGGCCTAAGAATGTATCCACACCCCTAAGAGTGAAAGCCTTTTTGAAAAAAATGAATAGTTGAATGCTGTGTTAATATAACCAGGTGGGCAGCTAAATCATAAAGCAAATACATTGTAATATTAATGTTAATGGCTAAGTGGAACCGATGAATGTTCAAAGGAAGAGCTGAAACTTGAGGGGTAAACTTGTCACAATAGACTGTTGATGTGGGTAGGGGTTGTCAGCAGGATCAAGCTCCTCTTAACTGTCAGGCTGTGGATGAAACAAGCTGTTTCTACAGCTTCTGTCGGGTTGCTGCCTGTCCTGTGAGACTGACTGGAAACTTGCTTGGATTTTCACCTTAAACATCTGGACGGAGAGAGAGATTACACAGAGTTGGGAGAATGAGAAGCTTCATGCTGAAGTGGAAGTCTGCTCAGCCATGGGCCTGCTGCCCAGTAAGCTTCCTCACTGAGCTGCTCCTGGAAAGATGATTCTTTCCTCTAGTTTAGGCTACTTATGTAACAATCCGCGGCAATATCTTTTCATCATTTGTCCAAAAGAACACCGTGCACATATAATATATGTGTTGAGGCCGTTCCCATGTGCAAGAGCATAACCACCTTTTTGGGGGGGGGCCGGGGGAGCACCAGGCGCCTGCTCTGGTGCTTCAGTCCGGCTTTGATAATGTATTGGCCTGTCTGTCAGTAACTGCTATGTAACCTGCTTCGTAGCAGTGGTGGTTGGGAGTGGACATAATCCTTTCTGAGGATACGTGATGGAGTTTTTCTGCTGAAGGAGAAAGGAAACCTGAGTCCCTCATGTGGCCCTGTGGAGAGCTCTTTGTGTCCCAGAGCTGGAGTGTCCTAGCTCAAGAAGGTCTCTGAGCAGCGGCCATCTCATCAGAATCCTTCATGGTCCCTTCAGATTCCAACAGTATGCTCATACCAGGAAACCAGGAAGTCTTTAACAACCATTCCTCTCTGACTCCCAGCTTCACCTTCCAATATTCATGATGCCAAGAGCGCCACCTAAAAGGGGCACACCCCCATGTTTCATGCAGAAGCATAATGAGCAAGCTTCGTGGTCAGTCTGGGTCCCAACACCATCTTACTGCCATTGTAATTTGGGGGAAGTTGTCCAGGTTCGGGCTTGTTCATAGAATAATTGTAACTCCTGAGCTTGATGCAGCTAGCTTCGTCTGGTTTATAGCAGGTGTCACTTTTTCTGACAGGTGTGATGTGGTACAGTTGATGGGACAAAGGCTCTGCCCTGAGGTCCTAGTCCTGCCCACCAGCAGCTGATGGTACAGACACATCTTTTCTCGCATCACAGTTTTATCTTGTGAAAATGGACTGTTCTCCAAGATTCTGTGTGTATTGTTGTGATCTTATTTTTTTCCTTTTAAAAATATCCTCCATGTAGTCACTCCCAAAGCAGGTCTTGAGTGAGCCATGGGAACCCAGAAAGGGCTGGGAACCATTGGAGGCTGGAGATGGACAAGCTATCTGTGCAAGGATAGGGAGACAGGATCAGAGTGAGCCTGAATCAGAGGTTGGCGTTTCTGAGCATTGAGATGGGCGCTTGGAAACCTTGCCAGTGAAGGCCTACTTAGTTCCACCATGCTGAAGAGCGTGGGTGCCCTCATATCCGGTCATTTCCCTTCTGGAAGGTTAATTGCAGCCTGGGCTTCTCCAGCAGCCTACTGGGGGAGGCTGGCAGGCTGCTTGGGATGACTGGGCCAAAGCAGCATTCCTGCCCACGAAGACTACCACTGCCCTTCTCCGAAATGATTTTATTGTTTCTCGCTGCCATGAGGGCTTGTTTGCTTAGGTTTGCATAACATACATTAAGCTTGTTGGCTCTTCAGTTAACATTGTTTGTAGATCTTCTATCCCGTTCCCAGCCTGCCACAGCCATCCAGCACTGGGGACACAGGTCCTGAATCCTCCACTGCTTCCGGGAGCCCAGTAGTTGGGTTTTTCTAAATGTAAGCAGCTGGAAGGGGGCCGGAGGTGTGTGGAGGCAGTTAGAGGGTTCCTCCAGGCAGCCTGGGTTTGCGCACTCTCTCTGGGTATGTGGCTCTTGCCCCTTTTTATTTTCCATTTGGGTATTGTTGAGCTGTCAGCTTTTTTTTTTTTTTTTTCCTTTTTTAAGCAGGAGCTTGCAAAAAGGAGTGATTTGCTTACTTTCTATTTGACTAAACTTTTCGTGGTAAAGGCTGGGCAGTGCACACAGTAAATATGGTAGCCTCCATATTTAAATTGTTCTGCTATTGAAACAAATACTTTTATGTACATCTCTTCATTTGGTCTGGACATAGGCTCCAGAAAAATAAAAATGAAGGTTCCAGTGCGGATGGGCCCATCGCCAGGACCATCATACCTCACCCACCCCTGCCATCTTCCCCATCTCTAGTCAGACCACACAGGAGACAGAGTGAGAGAAACCTGCAGTCTCTGCTTACACCTTCTTTCGCCTTTCAGCTAGTTAAATATTTCCCAGATATACTTGGAGCATACCGCTAGATTCTCTGACGACAGCCTTCTCCATAGGGAACACCCAGGGGAGTTGGGGAAACAGGACATTAAAACTATGAGGTTTAGGGAAACAGTGCCTGGCACGTAGAAGACACTAAGTAACTAGGTGTTTAAGAGGGTGAAAAAAAGGGCAAATAAACGTGTATGTAACAGCTTGTTAAAACTCCTGAAAAGCAACAACATTTTCCGGAGCAACAAAATGTCCCCATAGTCTACATAGGACTGGACATACAGGCTGCAGTATCCTGAGGCCTTGGACTGAGGATACAGATATTGTCAGATATCTGTATTTAGGATTCACCATCTATTTACATAGCTAAATGAGAATTGAAGACCTTCCAGGAAGCAAGTGGGTTGGGACAAGTGATATTTTCTGATTTTAAAAGTGAAGTAAACAGCCAGGTACTGGTGGTGCCCTTAATCCCAGCACTCAGGAGGCAGAGCCAAGCAGTCCTCTGGAAGTTCAAGGCCAAACTGGTCTATAGAACTAGTACTGGGACAGCCAGGGTTACACAGAAAAACAAAAATAAAAAGTGAGATCAACAAATAGAAAAAAGGACATGGATAGAGACTGGCAGATCAGGAGGGAAAGATTGTGCATAAAAATGAAAAGGCGCCTGTCAAAATCACCCCACCTTGATGACCCATCTTCTCAACTGGAGAATCAGTACATTGTAGAAAACTACTGTGTTGTAGACCTGCCCTGCTGATGAGCAGTTGCTGGGAATCAGCCAGGAGAGTGAGATGGGAGACCACTGTGGGCCTGTGATGCTGAGCTGGAGGCTTCCTGGAGGACAGGACTCCAATGGGACCCTCGGTGCGCAGCTGTGGGGAGAGAGGGTATGTGCTGGGGAGATATAGGGCTGCCGTGGTCGCTTTCAAACCATGCTTTGAGTCAGAGGAAGCAGTAGAGCCTGAAGCAGTGTGACAGGGACCTGCACAGGGTTGCTTTTTCAGCCCGGCTCTCTCTATAATTCCAGCCGCCCCTCATCCTGGGCTGGCTGTCACCTCTGCCGATGGCAGTGCACAGAACAGCAAGGCAAGCACCTTCTCAGCTTGGCCATCTCTGCAGTGCGTCC
This sequence comes from Sigmodon hispidus, assembly GCA_004025045.1. Classification (NCBI taxonomy): domain Eukaryota; kingdom Metazoa; phylum Chordata; class Mammalia; order Rodentia; family Cricetidae; genus Sigmodon; species Sigmodon hispidus. The sequence continues at coordinate 7,044 of PVIH01010234.1, read as the reverse complement.
TGGGACACTGTTAGATAGACCTGAGTCCAGCATGGCTGTCAAACAGGGCCCTTGGTTTTCATTGGTTTGAATCATCAGAAAGGGAATTGGTCACTATTTCAGCAACCTCTAAAGTCCTTACTAAATTGAGATGTTTTCATGATTGTGAGATAATACCCTGTGAATGGTACACATTCCAGTGTAAAGTATTAGACACACAGAAAATAACAACAGTCTTGTGCTCTGCTCCTGTACCTGTTCTAACGTGTTGTTGGTATTTTACTCACTACCCTTTTCTGCTGTAAATCTAGACATTTTTAAATGATTTTGAATTATACAAGGTGTTTTATATCCTACTTTAGAAAACCTTATAATGTATCATGATGAATATTTCTGTCAGAAAGTTTATTTCACAATATTTTGTACTATGTATTATTATATCATAAGAATGTACCAGTTAATCAATCTGGTCAGTAGTCAGTAATCAGTCAATCAGATAGGAGGTCAGTCTCCCAAGTTTGTTTATTTGGGTTGTTTCCAATCAGTTAGGCTATTAGCATGTTTTAAAGATAACATCATCGTGTTATTTTCAGATAACCCTGTTTTTAATCAGATTAATAGCTGGCTCAGATCCAAGTGAATGCCGACCATCAGTATTATTTGTACTCATTGGTATTTTGTGCCTCGTTTGTAATCACTTAGTCAAAAACTATAGTGAACCAACCTCTAAGGTAAGAAAAGTGTACGTGTTAAACTTTGGTTTCCCGAGACTTAGCAACATTTCCACACCGACAGTTACACCTGAATGTGGACAAGGAGTCCAGCCATGGCACAGGTGGTTCTTACGATGTAGCTGGCACGTGTTGTTTCACTTCAACAGCTTCTTTCAAAGTTACCCTTAACAGGATTTTCAAGATGAAAGAAATTATTTCTTAACCTCATCTCTCTGCCTCTCTCCTTACCAGTGTGGGAGTTGTTTTGGAGGCTGTTTCTGCTGACATGGATTGTAAGTCATGTAGAGGAAAGGTATCAGCGCTATTTTCCTGTCTTATGTGTTTGTGTGTAAATGTGTGGGAGCTCACGCAGAGGTCAGAGGTCAGTGTTGAGAGTTCTCTGTTACCTCTCTCCACCATAGTTTGTTTGTGTGTGTTTTGTTGTTCTGTGTTGTTTGAGATAGAATCTCATTTTATAGCCTGGCTAGCCTAGGGCTTGCTTTGTAGAACACCAGACTGGCTTCACACTCACTGACATCTGCCTGCTTCTAACCTCCCTAATGCTGGGATTCCATCCTAAGAGTCTCTCACTGAACCTGGCGCTAACTGATTCCCCTACACTGGCTGGCCTAAGAGCTCCAGAGATGGAGTCATCTACACCCCCTCAGCTCTGGGGTTAGAGATGGATAGCACAGCACCCATCATTTATGTGGGTGGTGGGGATCCAGCAGGCACTCTATCATCGGAGCCTCCCGGCCTTTCTTTTCTTTTGCAGTAGAGATTCAGAGGATTGGAATTTCTACATGTGACTCTAGTCACACGCATTTTTGCATGGGAGCCATGGGAATAGACTGGAATCCTGAAAGGCTTCTGTGAAATTGTGGTCCTCATACTTTTGCAATGTAATTAGGTTCCTTGTTTTTGTTATCTTGTGCTTGTCTGGGGGAGATGCTTGGCAAAGAGCAGGAGATGAAGACAGAGAAAGAAGCCAATGTTCTCCTTTTAAATTACCTGCTTTGGCCAATGCTGTGCACAGTTTTTCTTATTGAAATAATAGTGTTTAGTGATGCTTCTTATCAGTTCCCAAACTTTATCATGTTCTCTTAAGTTTTCTGTGTAACCAGTCACACTGTCTATAAATAACTGCAGTTCTTCCTGCTCAGGCTTCTATTTCTCCAGGCTTAATACCCAGACAGGGATGTTAATGCAATGCAGTTTTAGGAAGCATGGATAGCACAGGCTGTCTACTGATGATGAAGGAAGGTTGTTGGCATGCCTCCCTGGAGAATGATTCTTTGATTGGGTTAAGAACAGACCCCTTGGGGCTGGAGAGGTGGCTCAGTGGTTAAAAGCACTGACTGCTCTTCCAGAGGACGGGGTTCAATTCCCAGCACCCACATGGCAGCTAACAACTGTCTGTAGTTCCACTTCCAGGCAAACACCAAGGCAAATAAATAAATAAATAAATAAGTTGGAAAAAAAAAAAAAGAAAGGACTCCTTGGGGATTGGAGAAATGGCTCAGCATTTAAGGGAACCTGATTTCATTTCTTAGGACCCTCTTTGGGCAACTCCTAACCATCTATAACTCCAGCCCCAGAGGGATCTGCACTTTTGACCTTTGTAGGCAGCTGCATTTATGTGCACATAGCTTCACACAGACAAAACATACATACACATATTTTAAAAATATAAAAGCTGAGTGTAATGGCCCATACCTTTAATCCTAGCACTCTGGAGACAGAGAGAGGCTGATCTCTTGAAAGTTAGAAGCTAGCTTGGTCTACATAACAAGTACCAGAATACACAGTGAGACAGTGTCTCACTCTGTGTGTGTCTCTGTGTGTGTGTTTTTGTGAAAATTCCTTTTGTACTTTATTCAGATTTTGCATTTTCAAAAATTGCAAAGAGCTAAATTATTTTTGAATACTTTTTAGCTTCTACTGATTAAAATCACAAGGCTTTCTCGTATAATTTGATAAAATAGGTGCTTATTATCAGTTCTCTGAAGCTAAACAGTTGTTTGTGTGTGATGCAGGATAAAGCCCTTTCAGTGTATGCATGAAGCCCTAAGTGCTGTCCAAACAACTAAAAATAGTTGGCGTTACTGGGATGAGGGAGATAGCTCAGTGGGCAGAACACTTCCGCACAAATATGAGGACCTAACTTTGAATCTCTAAAATGTATAAAACCAAGTGTTTGCAGTGTTTATCTAGGAAATGGGACATGGGGACTAAATCTTCAGAAAGTTACTTGGTATACATAGCAAAGAACAACATCGTTCTTTGGTAGAAGATAAAGACCCCCAATAAAACAAAATAAAAATTGCATTTTTTACTACCCAAATTAGTCATGATATTTTTTATATACCCTTGGGTTAAGTTTAGCAGATTTTACGTAGGAGTTTTACATTTATAAAAATGAAAGAGGGTGGGTGTAGGTAGAATTTTTTGTCATGACTGCAGGTAGACCCTGTCCTACCAGCCAGCTCCCCAAATAACTACACAGAGACTTGTTATTAATTATAAATGATCAGCCAATAGCTTGGGCTATTTAAAACTAGCATTTACAACTTAAATTAACTCATATTTCTTATCTGTGCTCTGCCACGTGGCAGTACCTTTTTTCAGCACAGCATATTCATCTTCTCTCTGTATGTCCTGATGACTCTGCCTTCTTCTATCCTGTGTTCTCTTTGTGTCCGCAATTCTTGCATAATGTTTTTCTGTTTAGCTATTGACCAGTTAGCCCTTTATTAACCAATGAGAGCGATACACATTTACAGTGTACAGAAAGATTCTTCAACAGCAGGTAGATTACTGTGTTGTTATGTTTCTGTTGTTTTTTTTTTCTGATATTTTTTTTTCTCTCTTTTAAACCACCCTGAGCCTAGTGCTTTTAGGTTGATTTTCTTGGGTAGGAAGTGAATAGATTTGCAACTATTGAATCATTTACTTCAGCAGTTACATCACTACCCAGGTGTCTTTACTGATTTAAATAATATTTGATTTTTCTATGAAATTCTTCATTTCATTGAAGTTTCAAGCTTCATAGCCTGAAGTGCTCATAGTATACTCGTCTTTCATCTCTGATAAGTATTTTCTTTCATTCTTATTGTTAACGTGTGCCCTTTTGTAGCTTTCTTGATCTGTTTTGGAAATTTATCATACTTAGATTTTATTATCAAATAAGACCTTGTGTTCATCTCAGTTACTTTGTTTATTAATTTATTGATTTCTGTCCTTTTCTGCTTCCTGCTTTCTCACTTTTCACTGCTTCTTCTGAGTAACACTTCAGAGGATGACACAGTTTAAATGGAGTGGTTTTCATCACAGTTAGAAAATGGTTTGTATAACTCTTTCTCCTTTGATTCATGAGAAAATGGTTTGTATAACTCTTTCTCCTTTGATTCATGAGTTATTAGCAATGCCATTTTTAAATCCCTAAATCAATGACAGTTTTTGGTAGTCATTTTGTTAAGGTTTGGAACTAAAAAAAAAAATTGTATTTCAAGAACGTTAATATGATTCTCACAAAACTGACTCTGTAGTGAGGTTGAGGGTACTGACTTCTAAATACATACACATTAGATTAAACTTAATGTATGCTAACCTTTTCTGTTCTTATCATTCTGTCAGTCTATAAAGGAGTTGTTGGCAAATCTCTAGCAGTATTGTCATTTTGACTGTGTATTTCTCGTTATTTGCTTTTCTTGTGGGTATACCAGTTGCCTGTTCCCCTCAGAACATGGATTCCTTTCTTTGACTTCTAAGCAACTAAGAATCCAGTTCCTCAAAAACTCTGATCTCAGAGCCTTATTTTCATATTACTCAGTTATCTTCAGTACCATGGGCTATTTTAAAAAATGAAAATGGTATCATAAAATCATAGTGCTTATTTCAACCTTTGGGATTGATTATCTAGTTCAACCAGTATTGATCCATCTAACTCTCCATCTGTCCATCAAAACATCACCACAATGATTTAGTGTCTAAGGATTCTCTACTACCTTTATGACATCTCATTAGAAATGAGTCATTCGAAAATAGTTCTGGGGGCTAGAGAGATGCCTCAGAGGTTAAGAGCACTGACTGTTCTTCCAGAGGACCTGAGTTCAATTCCCAGCAACCACATGGTGGCTCACATGTATCTATAGTGAGATCTAGTACCCTCTTCTGTACACTATATACATAATAAATAAATAAATATTTTTTTAAAAAAGACAAAAGAAAATAGTTCTGAGCCAGGCCTGGTAATACAAGCCTATAACACCAGGTGCTAGCATGGCCAGTGCAGGAAGATCTCTAGTTCAGTGCCTTTTGAGAATATAGAGTTCAAGACCTGGGCAACATTGAGCCTGTCTGAAAATTTAAGAATAGAAAAGGGAGCTAGTGAAACAGTCCTAGGCACAATAGTAGGGTGCTCATGTCTGGGGTTCTCAATTCCATTCTTTTTACTGCTAGAGGAACGAAACTTTCCGTGTAACATCCATAGGCTTTGGATTTGCTTGCTTAGCAACAGCTTCAAGTGTCTCTGCTAAGTGGGACACATTTCAGCTTTCCGGCTAGGTTTTAATAACAAAATCAACTCTCCAACATGATTGCTCTTTTTTGAACTAGTTTCAGGTTCTAGATAGTCAAGGCTTGAGAAACTACTAAGTTATTCATGTATCACATGTATATAGAGGCACGTCGTGTGTGTATATGTATGTTGTAAGAAATGTTTTATTGGATAGATTGTTTTGTCCTGAGGCTGAAGCCAGGAATTACATTATGACAGGATAAGCATCTGAGTGTGGAAGCGTGCTTCTTGCCTATTGTTCTTCAGCATAGACAACAGGGTTCATGGAGTCTGAGCCGAAGATAAACAACATTCTGCTCAAGGGAGGAAAAAGCACACAGCAGCAAGTTTCCTGTTTTAAAACATAATTGAACCTCATTTAGAAATCATGCTGTCTGGCTTTCTGTGTTCTCACAGAGAACATGGAGATGATCCTGGCCTTCGTTTGCCAACATGAGGTAAGTGTTATGTTTGGAAGTAGCAGTTCCACAGTTTACACACTAAGCGAGAGTTCCAGAGATCAGCTCTGCGTGGACCAGACCCTGCTGGCTGACGGATGGTCTTTAGGTCAAAGGTCATATTACCCTGCCCTTCGGTTCCTCTCCAACTCTCAAGAGCACAAGCCCAGTGGAAATGAAGCTGGAGTCATTGCCATATTTTACTGACTACTGCGTTAAAGCACACTGTTAAGCAGTCCTGTTACAGAATTGACTCAAATTGAAATTACTTTCAGCTAATACCTCCAACATTTTTCTCACACTTGCTGCTGCCACCAAACCACATGTCCCCATCCTGTGCTTGGTAACTTGTTCAAGCCCTCAAGGTTTCTCTTGTCACATCCCACCTGTAACCCGTGACTCCAGCCTACCAACGTATTTCTGTGTCTTAATATTGTCACTCACTTCAGAGAGATGTTTCCAGTCTCTCGGAAAGTCTGTTAATCTAAATGCTTTCTCAAGCTAATTTTCTGTGTCTTCAACTAAGAGATTGACCCAGGTTATTGAGGAGCTGAGAGCCCTATTTCAAACCCTAAATGACCCCTTCAGCTTTTTAAAGTCTTGTCACACAGGCCGTCTGTCATGCATCAAGAGTGTCATGAGAGGCCACTCCTGGTGCTTAAGCTCCTCAGGATCCATATTTAAGATCCCTGTTAAAACAGAAACAGGGACAGGACCCCCTGTATGAGGGAGGAAACTAAATGCTAAGAGACACAGCTTTTCATCAGTCCGTCATACCTTGAGACTTTCTTTTCTTATAAAATCGATTATTAAAGAGATCTTAGAGTATAGAAATAGGACTGAATTTCACACAAAATTATTTTAACACATTTTTTTCAGTTTCCTTTGCTAGTGATAAATTATCAAGTACCAGAGTACATTAACTGGAATATTAGAAACCTACCAAGTCCATGTCCCATGTCAGTAGTTCAGCACTCACCTTCTCTTCCTAAATCAAAACTGACTTGAATGACTGGGGTTTCTTTGTGGTCATGCCCCTGTCCTAGTGCTTTGTGCATTGACCCATCCTACAGGGGCTGCAGAGCTCCAAATCCAGATCCTTCTACTTTTCCTGGTTCTCACCTGCTCTCCAGACCCTTGGCCAGCTGGTGGGCTCATCTCTCCTCCCCATCTCCCAGGTCCCCTGAAGCCTGCGCCGGGACTCCCCACCTACTTCCTCCCCATCTCCCAGGTCCCCTGAAGCCTGCACCGGGACTCCCCACCTACTTCCTCCCCATCTCCCAGGTCCCCTGAAGCCTGCGCCGGGACTCCCCACCTACTTCCTCCCCATCTCCCA
>PVIH01010233.1:0-76877 GCA_004025045.1 Sigmodon hispidus | reverse complement strand
AAAAAAAAAAAAAAAAAAAAAAAAAAAAAAAAAAAAAACAACAAAAAAAAACTGCTTATTTGTGTGTTTCTTATAGGACATCTTGTCATTTTGACACCATTCAGAATGCAGAATAACTGTCATAGTATCAGTCAGTGGATTAATTTTCATTCATAACTTGTTTTAGAAAATAAGCAGGATGCATGTGTTGAGTCATCATTTTTACACCCAAGATTTTATTGAACATATGTCCTAGATATGGTAAGTTCTGTTGGAAATCATATAGAAAGACATTAAGATAAGAGACCTAACTTCATTTTAATGGACTTCCTGGAATTATTTATCCATGTGCTTTAAAGATTAAAAAAAAGAAGAAGGTTCTTTCCATCTGAAATCTATAGAGCCAAATTAAGTACACTCTACTTAGTGCCTATAAATAGCATTTGAGGAGCTACAAAGGTTTTGAATAACAGTAATGTAATAGCAAGTGTTACTTGAAGCTGGAAGGACATGAGAACTCAAGTTAAAGATGCATCTTTGTTGGAGTCAAAGATAGATTAGGGATATTTAGGTAGGACTTACTCAACAGTACATTGTACCCAAAGGGTTCTCCCACACTACAATTTTGCAAGTGGTAAACCAAATAAACTGCCTGTGAGAGGTGAAAATTCTTGTCTTAATCTTAAATGCTGTGATGTCTGTCATTCAAGTGAGTTGAGAACATTTTCCCTTTGCAACCTGTAGTCTGAGTTTCTGCAAGTGACTTGTGTGTATGGCCTGTGGGCTCTGGTCAGTGTCACCAACACCAAGTTTCATCTTGACAACCAGCGAGCCTTCAACAAAAAGAATTCCACAAGCCAGGCCCTGCTGCTCTCAGTTCTTTAACATTTTGACCTTCCAGGTCAGAGCATGAACATTTGCATGTGTTCCAATATATTTGGTTGTGGATGTATTAGCGTTTGCCGCTTCCAGATGGTGATGTGAAAAGGGCAACTGCTGAGCTTCCATCATTCAGGTTAATGTCATCTCTGCAGGTCAGGCTGGAGGCAAGTATGTGGGGACAATTCAAGTCTCTGTATGTGCTAAGAACAAGGGTCTTTGCTAAGGCATGGGGGAGGGGTCTGGTTTGAGAGACCAGTGTTCAGAGAAAATTCACCAGTTCCTGTCAACTTAGAGAAACATTTCAGGCATTTGATAGGTCAGAATGGTTTTTTCATAATATAAACCACCTGCCCCTTCCTCATTTGCCTCTGCTTGAAATGCTTTTCTACACATGTTCCTAGACCAGATTCCTCGGTAACCATTATAATCCCAAATTGTATTGTGTTCCTTCAGGGTTCCCCTCCTCTCTTCCTGTCTTTCTTCCTTCTTTTTTCTTTTCTCGCTCTTCCTATTCTTCCTTTTTAAAGTTAATGTGAAGACAAGATGAACTAACTAGAGCTCAAAATTTTGGCTTACTTGGAGATCAGCAACTAAGAGCACTTACTGCTCTTCCAGAGGACCCATGTTTGATCCCCATCACCCACAGCAGATGGCTTATAACTACCTGTAATTCCAGCTTCAAGGGATTCAGTTCCCTCTTCTGACCTCAGAAGGCACCAGCACATGAAAGGCATACACTTACACAGACATGCACACATGCACTTAAGAAGAAAAGAATTCTCAGAAATATTTCTTTTGGCTTTTTTTAAATAGTAATTTTGGTATAAATAGATTGCATGAGAGGGATGTGAGGAGGTGATGAAGAGCAAGTCAATCTTACCTGCTCAGCAATTTAGTAAGATGGTGAATATCTTCCCACAGTGTATTACAAGGGCTGTAAGACTCCTGAGGAGATATCCTGACATCCTTGTTTTACCATGGGCCTTCACTAAGCTTTCCTTTCTCTATATGCTACCATTCTCTCTGGAGCTCAAGCATCTCTATTCACTTTGTTTAATAAGAAAAGAAACAAATTAGAGTTAAGGAAGAAGGCTGGGGATTGAAGGGTCTTGTTAAAACAATACACATTTCTAAGTTAAATGCAAGTCATTAAAGTCTGATGGTTAGTTGACATGCCTTTCAAAGGAATGGGGTTTTAACTAACCTGTGAAGACTTCTACCAGGAAATGCCTCCTTTAGGGGTTGTTATACTGCATAGTGTGTGATGCATCTGAATCTAGTACCAAAGTCAGGAAAAAAGCTAAGGATTGTTTCAAACATAAATATTTAGGATTAAAGCAATTTTGATGCTGGACAATAGTCTTGATTTTATGCCAGGAACTTTACTTCTATCTCAAGAATGGAATGTTGTGAGGGATTATTTAATTTCTAGCTAAGAAAGCATTGCATTTTCATTCATTCAAGTATGTGAATTGATTAAATATTCTCTCACTCATGAGGAAAACCTCAATTTTATTAACTGATTTTATGGTGAGTTAGATATACTTTCTTGGATTTTGAGAAGACTCATGTAATTTATGAAAGTATAAAATATGTTTTGTATCTGATTGTACTGGTAAAGTGTGTTTATCAGCTTAAGTAAAAGAAAACAACATTCTACACTTCTATAGTCCTTGTACTCAGTACATACAATCTTTGTAAAAAAAAAAAAAAAAGTAGATTTCCTAGGTATTTTCATAAGCAATGACTTTGAAAAGCAGAGTAGCAAAATAATTAAAGGCCATTAAATGTCGAGACAGAACATTATAAACACTCATCTGCTCTGAATGTTCTTTCTTTTGGTTTCCTATTATACAGCCCATTGCATGACACCAGTGTCTTAGTTAGGGTTTCTATTGCTTCGATGAAATACCATGATCAAAAGGCAAGCTGGGGAGGAAACACTTTAGCATTATTGCTGTTCATCACTGAAGGAAGTTGAAATCAGGACAGGAACTCAAATAGGACAGTATCCAAGAGGCATGAGCTGACGGAGAGGCCATGGAGGGGGTGCTGCTTACTGACTTACTTCCTAAGACTTGCTCAGCCTATCTTACAGAACCCAGGACCAGTGCCCCGGGATGGCACCACCCACTATGGGCTGTGCTCTCCTGCATTGATCACTTAATGAGAAAATGCTTACAGCTAGATCTCGTGGAGACATTTCCTCAGCTGAGGCTCCTTCCTCTGATGACTCTATAGCTTGTGTCAGGTTGACACACAAAACCACCCAGTACAAACAGATGTGAGTTAAAAATGGGTTAAGCGAGCCAACGAAGAGTCTGCTGGTAGAAATAGCAAATGTTTCAAACTCAATTGCCTGGCATTATACAACTAATCTTAAAGTCATAGTTTACAGTTGAACGCCTATACTTATTTTCTATGAAGCATTTTTAACAATAACACCCAAGCAGTTAAGAAAAACATACTATCCTTATAAATAAAACATATTTCAGATATATCAATCTATCACATCAGTGTGTTACATTTTTCATTAATGTAAATAATTGTATAATATAGTACTATACTTAGGGAAATTTGCTTTTATTAAAGATAAGAATGCAATCTTTATTTCCAAATTATCATCATCAATTCTATACAGAAGACCACATTGTAAACTTTTTTTAAAAAAAAAATTGGATCACAAACTTTTTAAATAAAAAGATAAAATAAGATACTCAAGTTTTCTTTTGGGTATAGAAACAAAAACAGCTGCTGGAACAATGAATGGTTTTTCTTTTGAATTTATAAGGAGAAGCAGGCAGATGAGTTGGGACTGTGGTTGTTTTTATGGTAAAATGTTAAAAATGCTCTGTTTTTTATGGTTATAACGTATAGCAAGAAAAGGATACACTGCCTAGACCAATAATAATAATAATAAAAATGGTGTAATGAAAGCATACACAGAATGCACACATCTTGTATAACTTCTGGGGAAAACTTTTATTGGTAGGTTATTTTGATTATTATTTAGATATTTAAAAATAATACCATATTTTCACTTCTCTTTTTTATGTTATAATAATTTATGAAGGTCTGATTAAAGGAAGCACTGTATTGCTCCTCCCACACCCATCTCTTCCTCATCTATTTGTATTTTGTTGAGGAAGGACTGTTGTGTCAAGGTTAACTGAATGTCTTAATTAGACTTCTTGGACACAAACTTCCCATTTACTCCAGTGAGAGGTGCTTTGCATAAAAAACAAAACAAAACAAAACAGCTTTCCTTTTACTAGTCATAAAACTAAAGATCATTCTGAATACCACTGTTTTGAATGAATGAGTATAATTTCTTATAGCTTTCATGAAACTGCTAAAAAGCAGAGCGGTTAGTTCTGTAACCCAGCCCATATTCCACTTTAAGTATTTTCCATTACTTGAACCACCAGAAGTGATGTCCATGGCACAACAAGAAGTCTACTTTGGCATAATGATTTCTCCAAGTGTCAGCACATGGCCTTGGCATTAATAATCCATCTTGAGATGATTTGAAATGCACAGGGGTGGCATTTGGTTATGTGAAAGGGTATAGCAGGAAGAAGCATACAGGTTCTCAAAGGACAGCTGCTGGAAAACATGGCTAGATGTTATATGATGAAATGAAAAATGTTTTTAAATTGACCAAAAAAAAGTACAAGCTATCATCTCTAGAGAAAAATTTTATTTCTGTTTTCTTTCCTGGTTTTTCTTCTCCCAGTCATGTTTCAGAGGGACAAATGGGTTAAGGACCTAGACTTGGTTGCCAACCACCCAAACACATTTCAAAATGTATTTGATTCAGGAAGTTCTGAATCTTTTAAAGCAAGGATGTTAACAATTCTCCTGAGAACTTTATGATAATTTAAACACAAGGAAAAGGATACTTTGAAATGATCAGAGAAATTACTCAGAGACTACCCTGCTGAGGAGTTTTTATTGTTTAAAAAGATCACAAGGAGGATCTACCACCCAAGGAAAGTCTTTTCATTTGAGTAAAAATTTATTAGACAATAGAAAAGATTATAATTTTCAGGGTAGCTAAAACAAAAATAAGATCACTAGAATTCTTAAATTCATAATCTCTAGATATATTTTATATGACAAATGCATTACATCTTATATAGATTATGATGAGTGCATTTATGGACTGTAAACATAATGCATGCCTAGGTACAAATACAGTCATCATAGGTTATGATCATGAGAGCCAAGTGAGAGGAAAGTTATGCACAAATGAAATTCAGAGAGAACAAGAGAGTCCTATATCAATTATTTCTCATTGATTCACTTACAGTACTTCAGCCATAGATATGAACAAGATAATGTTGGTTTATTTCAGGGTTACTGAGCCTTTGTAGCCCTACATGAAAAGTTAAGTGGATATCTTTTTATGTATTTATTACATGAAAGAGTAACAGTATTAAGTTATTCTTGGGGTTTGTTATTCATTCATTGAGTATTGACTTAAAATTTATTAGGCTGTTAGAAGTGTTTGAGATTATGAAGGTCTTAAGAATATGGGTCTCATACCTGAAGCAGAGACAAAACATACACATACATCATCTTAGCATAAGGTGCTAATAGAGAAGCAAATAACTACTTTGGAAAATCTGGAAAGGTAAACTGTTTCCAACAGAAGATTCTGAACACATACATGGAGAACATTCTGGTGTGGAGTCTTAGAAGGTGTGTGTGACTATGGGGATGACTACAAGAGATGAAGACAGAGTCTGAGGGAGTTAGGCCAAAGCATCAAGTATCAGAAAAAGGATTCCAAGAGATAAAGCCTGGAAGGGAACTGGGGTCAGCTGAATAGTTTGTTGCTGCAAAGGAATTTAGACTTCAATAAAATAATGGCAACCCCTAGTTTTCTTTACTAGTCAATTTTTTTCTTTGGAAATGATTTTAGAAAAAAGTTATAAAGATAATATATTTTCCTACTAGCTGGAAAGTGAGTGGTTTATATTCCTGTGTGTTTTAAAAATGTTTTCATCTTACTTTTAAAAACGTGTGTGTATATGCATGTGAGTGTTGGTGCCCAGAGGCCAGAGACATCAGATCCCACTGGAGATGGAAATTATAGGTGGTTGTGAGTCACTTGGTGAGGTGCTGGGAATTGAATTTACATCCTTTGCAATAGCAGTATCTGTTCTTAATCACCTAGCAATTTCTACAGACTCCTTGTGGTTTTCTGTTTTTTTTTTTTTAAAGATCTATTTATTATGTATACATTGTTCTGCCTGCAGTTCAGAAGAGGGTGCCAGATCTCATTCTAGGTGGTTGTGAGCCACCATGTGGTTGCTGGGAATTGAACTCAGGACCTCAGAAAGAACAGCCAATGCTCTTAACCTCTGAGCTATCTCTACAGCTCCCTCCTTGTGTGTGTGTGTGTGTGTGTGTGTGTGTGTGTGTGTGTGTGTGTTTTACGTGACTTTTTTTTTTAGTATGCTTGTATGATACTCCTATGACTGTATGACTTGTATTGAGGTACATACCTTTTTAAAATTTTTATTTTGTTTTCTAGTAATCGGAAATTCCATAGATGTCTTTCTTATTTATTTTTCTCCTTCCTTTCTCCTTCCTTTTTTCTCTCCCTTCCTCCCTCCCTTTTTAGTTTTTCTTTCTTTTTTTAAAAAAAATATTTATTTACTGTGTATACAGTGTTCTTCCTGCACACTAGAAGAGGGAAACAGATCTCATTATAGGTGGTTGTAAGCCATCATGTGGTTGCTGGGAATTGAACTCAGGACCTCTGAAAGAACAGCCAGTGCTCTTAAACTATAAGCCAACTCTCAAGCCATCTTTTTGGTTTTTCTAGACAGGGTTTCCCTGTGTAGCCCTGGCTGTCCTGAAACTCCCTCTGTAGACCAGGCTGGCCTGAAACTCACAGAGATCAGCCTGCCTCAGCCTTCCAAGTGCTGGGATTAAAAGTGTGCTCTGACTGCCTGGATTTATCTTTTCAAAGACATAGGTTTCGGTTTTGTTAATAAAATTTGCTGAGTTTTGACCCATTTCCATATCAATGACCTCCAGGTTTTCTTGAAACATACCTATATACTCAATATATTCAATCTAATTTTTAAAAACAAACTAATGGATGGATGCAGTATCAAAAAAAAGCTTCAATCTACCATTTAGGTAGAATATCCTACTCACTCATTCTGTCTATATTTTCTAGATTCCCTGCTCCTGTCTTGTCTTTCTTGGCTGGTGACTAAAGCTAAAACTGAGATTTTATTTTAACTCCCAGCCATCTTTTACATTCTCTGTTGATCACTATGTGTATAAAGTTCTACCACCAAAGATGTCCATGACTCACTCACTTCCTGAAGCTCTGGGTACTTAGCTTCATTTAGTTCTCAAACATCCTCATTTGTCTTCCAGAGCAGTCTCTCAAAAACATATCTGAATATATCCTTCACATTCAGGGTTCTGATTTTATGTGATATAGAACCTGTACTCCTTTTTAAGGTGTGATGGTCAAGCGTCTAAAAATTATCTTTCACAAGTTCTTTCCACACTTACACTTTGATGATCCTGAAAATGCTTGTAGTTTCCTCTTTTGGTATACCTTTGAAATACCATCCTTTATACTGAGAACATTTTATGTTTCCTAGCTGCTTAAGATACCTTTAATTGTACACTGCAGCTTCAGTTTACATTTTCCAGTAATCCCTAACATCTACACAGCATGAATCTGCTAGCTTGTCTATTAAATTATACCTTTTTTGGGCCAGTGAGATGGTTCAGCTGGAAAAGGTGCTTGCTATCACATCTGATGATCTGAGTTTGAGCCCCAGGACTCCATAATGGAAAGAGGAAACTGACTCCCACAAACTGTTCTCTGACCTTTACACAAACACGATGGCACAGTGTGAACACACAGGTATGCACACATGCACAAGTGTGCAATGCACAATCACACACACAAATATTGCAATATTCCTAAAGTTTTAAAATCTTAAAGACATTATAATCTTCTCTTGCTACACAGGGAATTTGACATAGGATAAAGCAGATCTACAAGTCAATAAGATAAAACAGAGTGAAATAATTAAAGGGAGAATGTAGGTAGAAATGAAAATAACATATGGTATAAATATAGCTTTGAAATATTGAGTTTTGTACACCTGTAAATGTACATGATAAATACATACACTGAAAGGGTTTATCTGGGCTTCTTAGTTACAAGGGTTCAGAAAGAAACTTGGCTGTGTATGCTTTGCCATATGTTAGAAATGAAGCACCGCTGTTAGTTCCTGAATGAGGGTTTATTGCATTAAGCAAATACTTATAAAGAGGACTGGTAATTTTAGAATTTCCCTTGCTTGTGCTTTCAGTGACCCTTAAATAAAACTCCATAATTTCTATAACTTTCTTTGCATTGATTTTCTAAAGGTTTGAACCATATCCTCAGTCAGCTTGATATTCCCTAGTGACTCACTTGATAACCACATGTTGATTGTAATACAGGCCAATGCTTTGTTTAGATACATAATTAGAAATGTCTACATTTACACACAAAGAGAAAAAAGTATAAACAAATGAATGAGTATTGCAATAATAATAATACTTTTAAAGTCTATAATCTAGCAGATATATTATCCTAAACACATTGAGAATGTTCTTTCTATAACTTCTGGCTAATCCTGTGGATATTTCCTATCTCTAAGCTTGGAAAAATTGAAAGGTTAAATACGTTTTTCAAGGGATACAAGCTGACAGAGGCAGAACCTGAGATAAAGGCAGTTACTTGTGCTCAGCTCTCAGTTTTCTGCTGTTGATCCATGTTTTGGTGTAGAGTAGACTTATTACATTGATTTATATTTATATATATTAAAGATTTATTTATTGTGTATACAGTATAGAGAAGAAGATACCAGATGTCATCATAGATGGTTGTGAGCCACCATGCGGATGCTGGGAATTGAACTCTGGACCTCTGGAAGAACAGTCAGTGCTCTTAACCTCTGAGCCATCTCTCCAGCACCTGATTTATAAATTTTTATTTGCTTATTTAGCTAGTTTTGACACAGGGTTTTATTATATAGCACTAGCTGGCCTCGAACTCTCTATGAAAATAGGACTGGCCTTGAACTCATAGAAATTCACCTACTTCTTGTCTCCGGAGAGCTGGATTAAAGGCTTATGCTACAAGGATGGCCAAATTGATTAATACTTAATTACAACAAAGTCATAGTAATGTAGCCTTTCAGCTGATAGGCTCTGATGGAAGGCTTTGTCACTGTTTTCTAGTTCTATATATTTTATTTCAAATTTTTGAAAGGAAAAGCAGCACCTATTTTGGAAATGAAATGCTATGCTATAAAAATTTGTTTTCTGTAGAAGTATCAAGGCATATTTTAATATAAACTATTCCTTTCTTTTTTAAGTTGGGGCATTTGACTGATTTTTTCCAGTGTATTTGATAGGCTATAACTCAGCTTTATTCACTATATCCAAGAAAACTCATAGCTATTTTGTGAGAAGGTAACTCTGCTCTAGCCCAGTTATTTTTTGCCAACAAAAGGCTGACTGTTCTTACCTGAAAGTTGCCAAAGCAGCTCCCTCCAGGGAGAGTCACATAGCTCACAAAGGGAGGCCCAGAGGAAGGCATTGACTCATAGACCACCAGGCCTTCACTGGAGAGTGTGGCTTTCTGCTGCTGCTTACTTTCCCAAAATTCCTGTAATATTGACACAACATTCACTGCAAAAGATAAGAAATAGCATCAGTTATAAGGGTATACATATACTGGCAGACACTAAATAGTTAAGGCTGGATTCTGCAGTGTGGCAGAATGTGTGCTATTTAAATGGAGCATGCACAGTACGGGGGTTACTTTCAACTGTGAAGACATGTTAGAGAAGAATATGTGAAGGATGTTAAGATATATAATGTTAACATGTGTGTATTTCCTTTGTAAATTACATTTTTATTTAGCATGTGTGTGCATGTACATGTGTTGGCACCTGTATAAAGGTCAAATGACAACTTTGGGGAGTTGGGTCTCTCTTTCTATTATTGGTTTCAGGTTGTCAGACAAAGTGGTTGAGACTTTTTCGGTCTATTATTAATGAGTAGGACTTAAGTGGTTTTAGCATCCTAATTCTAACAAGGTTGCAGCATATCAAATTAATTTATAAATTATATTAATATCAAAATTTAAAATCTGACCACTCATCTCTGAAATATTGCCTTAGTAGACTTTTTTTTCAGGCCTATGATTATCTATAGCCCATATCCAATTTCTCAGACTCAGATCCAAAAAGGGAGAGCCACACTGTGAAGTAAAGATGTAAGCAATGTAATATTAATCTGGACTCACTGTTCATATAACTTAAGAGAAACTCAGAAAGGAGAAAACTTGTTTATATTCCCTCTACCCTAATCTAAAGGAGAATCAAAGGCAGTTGTCAAGTAAGCAAGAGGCTGGAAAAAGTCAAGAGTGAAGCTAATAACATGGAGTCTTTGTAAAGACAAGGTCTGTTAGATGATTTTGGAAAATGCAGGAGTGGCAACAGCCATGTGTTTTAGATTTAATGACCTGTGATAGCCTGCAGAGGTTCCAGATCAAATTAGGCTGGTTTGTTTATCCTGTACTGCAAATTGAATTGGGGAAATTAACAAGGATAATAGAATTGTGGAGTCAAAAGTGACCTTGTGAGTCATGTTGGCTAAGTTCGCCCTGATGCAGGAATTCCTTGCCAGCACTGCTCCCAGACAGCTGTCAGTCTGGCCTGAACCTGGATTTGCCACACTTGACACAGCTAGTTTCAATTGCTGATGTTTCTGTGGAGAGGTGAGCTCAAGTCTGATTTCCTTTAAGATTTCTGCAAGGTGGGGCTGGAGAGATGGCTCAGTGATTAAGAGCACTGATTGTTCTTCCTAGAGGACCACGGTTCAATTCCCAGCACCCACACGGCAACTCACTGTAGTTCCAGTTCCCAGTTCCAGGCAAATAAATAAATAACTTTTTTTAAAAAAGATTTCTGCAAGGATTCTACCTGCATTTCTAGAGAACTCACAACATGTTTGAAGGCAGCACTAGATAGATATAGAAATCTGTCAGTTTTGCTTGTGGAGCATTTGCTCACTTTTAAAAACAAAAGATTTATCCAGTTATTATGTATACAGTATACAGAAGAGGGTACCAGATGTCATCATAGATGGTCATGAGCCACTATGTGGTTACTGGGAATTGAACTCAGGAGCTCTGGAAGAACAGTCAGTGTTATTAACCTCTGAGCCATCCCTCCAGCTCGCATTTGTTCATTTTTATGTGTGGCTAGGACCAAAGGTTCCCTTGAAGTACCATATATTCTTTATGGTTGGGGCTGGAGATTTGGCCAAAGCTTATGCATTTATAGGCAACAGTTCAATATTTCTGTTGGACATTCTCTTTTTTCATGTGTGGGTTGGAAGTGCATCACTGCCCAATCAGAGAGAAAGATGGCTTGAGAAGAAAGTGAACACAGAGAAGGGAAGCAAAGGAGATGGAGAAGACTAGATGCCTGACATAGGTTGAGCACCTCAGTCCAGCTTTGCACAACCCAGGCTGCTTGCTTTACAGTGAATTATCTGAAACAATTCATCTGCTTTTCCCTTAAGCCCCTTTGAACTGCTCTCTCCTATGTGCATCTTAAACTACAACAAAGCAGGGACTGTGGATTAGCTCAGTAACAGAGTGCTTGCCTAGTAAGGTGAAACCCTGGGCTTTTTTTCCCCAGCACTATAATGCAATTTGGTGTATTTCAAAATGCTGAACATTGACTTGGAAGTCAGGAGTGTCACAGAGTTTGAACTAACAACAGAAGCACTGCACATCCACATCTCTAAGCTGTTTCCAAGACTCTTACACTTTCTCCTTAGGTCTCTGATAAGCTCATGGTGTGTCAGGAAAGTTCCCAAGTCTTCTAAGGAGTTGGATACCTTTGTAGCTTAAAATACTATTTTAGTATTTAGGTGTCCTGGGATATTGAGAAAAGATAATCTTAACACAGGAAAAGTGAATTAATATATGTGTAAGGTATTAAGTTGAGAATTGATGAATATAAAACTCAATTTTTACAAATTTAAAATAGTGTTTTATACTAGTTGATAAAACTCAAAGTGGAAATTAGATATTTTTTATACATCTAACTGTTTCTGGTTCACACCCTTTTCTCCCTTCTAGTTCTAAGAAGACATAGATTTTTGAAGAATTCGGTTTATGTTTGTACATGCAACTGACCCTCTGAACTCATCTAGAGGGATTCTGAAGCCTAAAGCCTGAAGCCTGAAATGAACCAGTGTTCTTTGGCTGCACTAGTCAACAAAGATCATTACCTTCAAATTCTAAGTTCATCATTGAATAAGATTGTTGTGATTTGAGTAGGAAATTGAAGACTCATGATTATCTAGGTAGGATACACCCGAGAATTTTGGCCTACATAAATTATTTGAGTTAAAGAATTTGAAAGTATGAATTTAGATTTCTGCATGAATAAAAAGAGCAGTATTCAATTTTTTATTATGCAACCATAAAAGATTCCTTTGATGGTACTACAGATGTCATCGCCCTCAAAAGTGTAACACATGTTCATGAGCACAGACAATGCATATTTTTATCTATATCTTCTCTTGTGACTGGAAATCAGGATGAATGGAGTGCAGGACAAAGAAGGCTTTGCTATCTGCAACTCTAAAGGTGAGTTATATAAGAGGGCACTCTATTTATAAAACACATGCTTCTTTTATGTACAGTAAGGTTTATAAACTATTTTAAAGACAATATAAGGGGATGAGGATTCTTTGCATAGTTTAGTCTCTAGATGTCTCAGCCCCAAATCCTATCCACCCATGTTTCAAAATAAACTTGAGCTTCTAAGTGTGTGCTACTCATCTCTATATCTAGGAAGCATCTCTATATCTAACTCATCTCTCTGTGCTCAGCTCTCTAAGAAATACTTCATGTTCTTTCTCTTGGGTATTGTTTTCTTAGTCATACTCTCCACCTATTTTTTTTAATGCTTACTCTTTGCATATTGCTTCTCAGCAGCCATAAATGTGCTGGAGGCAGTGAATGAATAATAAGAAAATTAATTAATTAAGCACATCACTCAACCTTGGAAATTTTTGTATTATAGTCAGGCTGCTAGTAAGACTATCCTATGTCTGTCTCTGCTTCTTTAATGTTCCTTTTGTTTTTTTAGACATCAAATCCTAGTTTCCTTCTACACTACTTCATGGAAATACTTTGACAAATATTGCCAATTCATAATTTTCAAGACTCATTTATTTGACTTCTTAGCTAATAATACATATTTCAATCTTTATTTCATCCTGTGGCTAGTGGTGGACAGTGCACACATTGTAAACTATGTGTGGTGTATGATTGGAATCAAGGTTGCAGTGAAGTCATGTGATACAACATAAAAAAGTGGTACTCAGAACACTTCAGATTCAGTATGCATTTTTTAAAAATTAACTTTGGCCATCGCATATTCAAAAACCCTTTGCTGTTCCCAATAGCTTTTCCCACTCCCATATTTAGTTGACTTCACATGGGGTAACCACAGCAGTTTGAGAAGCTGTGGTTTATGACACATTGTTTAAAGGTATGCATTATTTCTCTCAAAGTTTAGTAAGGTTCCTTTTCCAATCTCTACTTTGGAACCATATCTCAGGTAAAATGAAGAGTGTGATGGCTTGAATGTATAGGGCCAGAAGGATAGAGAGGAAGGCTGAAGCCATATATCGTAAATATAACAGTGAATCTATGGGGTCATGATCTTCTATAGCAATGGAATACCCAGATTAAAATTCCTCCAATCTCAGACAATGAACAATATACCAACTCATGTTTCTGAGAATAATATTAGAAGGTATTATGAAAAACAGTTACCAACTTTTTGTACAAAAACAAAGTACAAAAGCTGTTGCCCCTTCAAAGACAACCATAGTGATAACTTTAAAATGGTTAGGGTTTATACCTATATAGATTCAGCAATGACTTTTAACAAAAGAGAAATTGCAGGCCTTAGAACAGCTGGTATAGGAGCAGTTAAATGCTCAGTATATTGAAGAATCAACCAGCTTGGAATTCTCCTGCATTTCTTGCCAAAAAGAAATCTGGAAAATAGAGAATGGTAACCATTCTAAGAGCAGTAAACAAGGTAATTCAGCCAATGGACTCTATATTCTGGAATTTCTTTGCCTTCTCATTACCTAAAGAATGGACTATTATTATTGTTGTTGACTAAAAAGACTGTTTGTTTATTATACCTTTACAAGAACAGGACAAAGAAAAATTTGCCTTTACAATGCCCACTTATAATAATTTTTGGCCTGTAAAGAGATATCAGTGGAAAGTTCTCCCACAGGGAATGTTAAATAGCCCCACTCAGTGCCAATATTTTATACAACATCCTTTAGAAGTGATACGTAAGTAATTTCTATCATTTATCATTTACCACTACATTAATGATATTTTATTGGCTGACTGAAATATTAGAAAGTTCAGAAAAGTGAAAAAAATTGCCTGCTTGGGGATTATAAATTGCTCCTGAAAAAATACAAAAAGAAGATTCTATTAATTATTTAGGATATAAAATAGGTCTACAAAAAATTATACCCCAAAAGGTGCAAATCAGGAGAGACAGATTTCAAACTCTTAATGATTTCCAAAGACCGCTAGGAGATATTTCTAATAGTCTATTATTAGAACATTGGACACCTAGCTGTCTAAAGCTGAAAGAAAATCTATTTTGAAAAGGTTTACAAGCTAAGGAATGTCAGGCCCATTGGTACCAATACAGGGTAAATTCTGTTTAACATCTATATCTCTTTACCTTAAAAAAAAAAATGTGGTCCTAACTTAATTACAAATCAAGCTGGCTTTGGAGTTGGAGTAAGTGGCTTTCTCCTTTTCTAAACCCAAGCATGTTGGTAAAAGAAAACTTTAAGAGATTCTTTCTTATATCAAAAAAAACTACCTGATTGGGACAGAAGACAGCCAATATATAGGAACTATTATTATCATAACTATTTCTAATTCTATTTCTCCATGCACTTATTGTTGACCTTTTACAACCATTTTTTGTATACAATTCTTTCAAAAAAATTTTAAAATTTCCATTTTGATATCAATAATGTGCTATGAGATGATGCTCTGTACTTTGTAAATATTTACCCCTCCTACTGGTTTAATAAAGTGCTGATTGGCCAGAAGGCTAACAGAAAGTATAGGCAGGGCTACCAGACTAAGAATATTCTTGAAAGAGAAAGAGCATAGAGAGATGCCAGGAGATATCAGAAAACACAGAGTAAACAAAACCCAAATGCTGCTCTGAGACGGTACTAAGCCACTTGGCTAATCATGGGTTAACTTAAGAGTAAGAGTTAGCAAGTAATATGCCTCAGCCATAAGCCAAACAGCATGTAATTAGCATAAGACTCAATGTGATTATTTGGGACTGCTGGTCTGGATCTCAGGGCTAGGCTGGGCCAGAAACTTCATACTACAATGTTTAAGTTTTTCATAGTAAGCAACAAATTCTCCCAACAGCAGTCTCTAAAGCATCCAGAAAGAAGATGAGGCTTCACCATAATGATTCTACTTGATTCATTATGATATATTTTTTTAAGTTGGTATATACCACTTATGGATTGGTTCTGGAATACAAACTGTTCAGGATAGTTGCAAAATGGCTTATTATGATTATCAATTGTATTACACCTATAACCAGAACTTCAAATAGCCATACCAAGTACTCTGAGACTAGCTGTAGATGTTACAGTCAGTTCTTTGAGATTTAACCACTGTTTTAGTTTTTACAGGATCCCACAGAGATATTGTCTCTCCCAGACAGCAGGAAGTAATTTTTAAAAAAGCTATACTCTCTCTCTGAATAAGTTTTATTTCCTAAGGGTTATGAATAATTATCATTCAGTTAGGGTGATTATAAGTTATATTTGGGTGGAGAGTGGAACATACAATTAGACTCAGAAATCCCTTTTAAAAAGAAAAAAAGGGAGAGTAGATATGACAGATATAGGTAGATTATTATATCTACCTGTAAATAAATTTAGCTAACAATTAGCCATAGACAATTGGCACTGGTATGGATTCTTGTGTATTGATACAAAGTGAATTATTTTATATGCCTATTTAAGGTAATTTATATATTAATACAAATTCAAATATATATTTGTCATATTGTGCACATGCTTCTATCTCTGATTAAAATATTTTGTACATTAATACGTATGAAAGATATTGTTGTCATTTGCACTATACAAATTCTACATCTGTCTAATTATATTTGTTATTATATATGTATATTATATCTCTAAGATATTTTGTATATTGATACATATTAAAGATACTGTTGTCATTTTGCACTATATATTTCTACCTCTGCTTGAGATGTTTTATATGATTGTCATACTTGAAGTCATGGTCCCAAAACTGTATGTCTGTTTATAGATTGTGTATCTTTATAATATAAACCTTAGGCTTTAAGTAGTCTAGGTTGATAAGAATTACAAGTCATAGTCATCTATGTTTGTCATAAATAGTCATGTTAATTAGGTCTTCTAGATATATAGTAATATGTCATTTGTATAGGCAGTCTTCAAACCCTTCAACGACCTACAAAATATGGACTTTAAATTATTTTAAGAATTTAGACTTTTCTGGACAATGATACATGTCTGCTCCTGGCAGCACCAATCACTTCAGAGGATAATGGGCACTGAAGAAACTCCATATGAAATATAGTAGGAACTATTCATTGGCAATTAATTATATAAAATGATTAATGTTTATTAAGGAACTTATATGAAACACTCACTGATACAAGATTGAACCTCAGAGTAATTCCTGGAGGGTTAAAATGTTCCACATGGTGGCTGCATCAATTCTTCCTAAGGGAAGGCAGTGTACAATCAGTCTTCAAATGGGGCTGGCAACACCCTGTACAGGGGTCCTCAAAACTAAAAGCCACACTTCTAGGTCTTGCTGAATTGTCTGAACCACTACATCTCCAGTTTACTTTGTGACAAAAGTTAGCCATTGGACAAGAAACTGTTCTTGCCTCCACTGCTGACTGCTTGATAGTATGCTGTATAAACTGAACATATAGGATCCATAGGAAAATGACCAATGAACTCTGGCAGAATAAGCCAAGATGGTCTTTTAGGTTCCTGCTTCACAGAGAAAATTGCCAGACATCCTATAGGACACAGAAATAAGTGACTGACAAACCTTGCCAAGATGGGCAGAGCAGTTCTAATTTCTTACTTCCAAAAAAGCCCACCAGAGACTCTATCTAGGCCTGTAGGCTGAAGATGGATGCCCCAACGTTACAAAAGAACTTTAGGTGATTGTCCAGGTAGCTAGACGTCTTTGTCATTTCTAGAAACTGGAGGTCACTTGCAATGTACTTCCTGTTTACTCAGTTAAGTATATATATGCACATTTATACATATACATATCCTTCTGTGGTCTTTGATGGAGTTAGAAATTAGATAGTTATAATTATAATTTTCCTTGGTTATAATAAAAGGCAAATTATATATGAAACTTTGGATTCACAAAGATAAGGTAGATCATAGAATATTTTCTTTAATTTTGCTAAATATAAATTAGATATTGTAACTATAATTCTTACTTGATAGCTGCTGTGGGTTTATATTCTAGTATATTATAAATATTTGTCCCTCATACTGGTTTAATAAAACGCTGATTGGCCAGAAGGCAGACAAGAAGTGTGGGCGGGGCTACCAGACTAAGAAAACTCTGGGAAGAGGAAGAGTCAGAGAGAGATGCCAGCCGACACAGGGGAGAGAAGAGTAGGATGCTGCTCTAAAAAAGGTACTAAGCCACTAGGCTAATCATGGGTTAGTTTAAGAATTAATAGTTAGCTAGCAATATACAGGAGCCATAGGTCAATCAGCATAAAATTAATATAAACCTTTGTGTGGTTATTCGGGGCTAAGCAGCAGTGGAGCTTTGAACAAATCCAAACCTCAGGGCTAGACTGGAAAGTCAGGGCTAGAAACTTCATCTTACAGATAGCTTTTTTTGTTATATGTAATTTTGCTATGTTAAAATTGAAATCTTCCTTTTTGATTAGACAGAAAGGGGAAAGTGATGTGGGAGATCTTTCTGTACACTGTGAATATGCTTTATCATTGGTTAATAAAAGAACTATTTTGGCCTATGACAAAGCATCTTAGAGGCAGGCAGGAATTCCAAGCAAAGATAAAGGAAAGGGAGAGTGGAGTCAGACAGAGACATTGCAAGTTGCCATCCAAGGAAGCAAGATGTAATGAAACACAGGTAAGTTACAAGCCACATGGCAATACACAGATCAATGATAATGAGTTAAGTTGAAAGAGCTAGCAAGTAATCAGTCTGAGCCATAAACTAAACAGCTTGTAATTATTATAATCCTTTGTGCAATTATTTGGGACCAAGTGGCAGCAGGGCTACAGGTCCAAACCTCATGGCTAGGCTAGGCCAGATGAGACAGAAACTCTGAGCTACACTAGAGCAAAAATTGTTTTATCAACAGCCTGAACAAAGATAATCAGTCACCTGGTGAATCTGGATACTAAACAGGAGGGTGCTAGTGACCCTTGACTGGATACCTGAAGAAAGCATACAGGGACAATTTGGCTGATGCAGTAGTCAGAACAAGAAGATAAGTGCTTAACTGATGCTAAGTGATAGAGCTGCCATAGAGAAGTATGAAGTCCATTGGCTGAGGCTGCATTGTAAGAAAAAGTTGGAAGAAGAACTATTGAGTGATCCTAGAAACTATGTGAAACCTAATTCTCTTTCATGACATTTATCATCTTAGAGTGTCTGAAAATAAATGAAGCAATTTACTTCTAATTTATGTTGTTTGTCAAACTTCTTAAGCCATCTCTCTGCTTGAATTGCTTCATTAGATGCAGTGATAAATCTCTTCAAGATTTTGAATGTTCTGTATATCAACAAGACAGTTTGCTACACAGTTTATAGGTATTACTGTGGCTAATAGCATCTTTAGAGTAATAAGACTGTCCAGAAGATCTTTTATATGACAGGTTTTTATTTTCTCCTTCCTCAAGTTTTTTTTTTAATTATAAAGTCTAATTTGAAGTTTTCACAACTAACCAGAGAAGACATGAACAGTATAAAACACTTTCACTATCCAACCTTTGATCCTCATCAGCAAAAATCCTCCCCTGGCTTCAGCAAGAACATTCTCTTTACTTGTCTTTGAACTCATGTGACTTATTCTTCCTTCTACCTTGAATGTTTCCCCTACCCCCATATCTAATTTACTCCTGCACTTCAGACAAAACACCACCTCCTCCATCATGCCTTACTCACTGAGTGTAGTCTACATACATCTCCTTTCCTGAGCTCTTATTCCATTAGTGGCCCTGTGTCATAGCCCTTAATCTCCTATAAACCATGCTCATAAAATGGATATGGTGCTCCTGGCTACATTTATCAAGTCAGACTTGGCTGGACTTTCTTCTGCCTAGAAGAATGGAATGTCTTGTGGTAACAATTCATCTAATAAACTATAGTTTTCTATGATTTAACTCACAGCAGACTTTGGGATCCTGGAAGGAACAAACTCTGGTTCATTATATTCTGTGCTCTTTTTTGTTTACAACCAAGAGGATAGAATTATCCTTTTAGAAACAGTTATCATGTTCATTTGAAATCTAAACAACACTTTGCATGATCTGAACTGTGATTGACTGAATGTGTAAGAAGTAAGTGAATTTCACCAAGCTAGAAGAAAAAAAAAAAAAACCTCTCTATATTACACTGCAGCCAGAACGCCAATATAACAAAGAAAAAAATATTAAAAGAAGAAAATACCAACTCCTTCATGAATATGAATTCGTTAGATTTATCTCAGAACCCTAGATAACCCTCTAAAAATAAACAAAGAACATGAAATGATGTATTTTAAGTCCTGAGATCAATGGTTGCTGATCAAAATTATTATATCCAGGCAAAGCTACCACTTAAAAATGAAAGGCATAAACACAGTGACCACTAATCCATAATTGTAGAAGATATTTAACATAAATTAAATGCAGATGAAGAAAAAATATGGCCACAATTCAAAGGGCATGAGAAAGATGGATTTTATTAGAATAGATGGACAAAAATAATTATCAAAAATGTAAGTATTTTCAGTCCAATAAACAGAAAATCTCTACTATAGTAAATAAGAAAAAGAACAAAGATCACTCAAATAAATAAAACAAAAAACTTTATATGAACTAGCACATACCACTCAAATAATAATCCTGAATGTCAAGTTTACTCTCAAGTTAAAAAGCAGGTTAGTCTTTTGGATGAAGTAACAAGATTCAATTATCTGTTGCCTCTAACAAACTCAACTCTCTGACAATGACATTCATTTAGAATGGTAGTGAAAGGGTAGAAAATCATTTTCCAAACAAATAAAAGCAACATGGAGTATCTTTATAAACTGTCAAAAAACATACTTGAAGCCAAAATTAGTGAGGACAGTCACTACACACTTGTACTGGCTAATTTTTTCAACTTGACCCAGGCTAGAATCATCAGAAAGGAGGACTCCTCATTTGAGAAATGTCTCCATAAGATCCAGTTGTACGGCATTTTTCTTAATTAGTGATAAATAGCAGAGGGCCCAACCCATTGTGGGTTGTGCCATTCCTATGTTGGTGGTCCTGGGTTCTATAAGAAAGAAAGTTGAGCAAGCCAGTAAGCAGCACCCCTCCATGGCCCCTATATCAGCTCCTGCCTTCAAGTTCTTGTCCTGACTTCCTTGGCTGATGAACTGTGATATGGAAGTATAAGCCAAATAAACCCTCCCCTCCCATGTTGCTTTGGCCATGGTGTTTTATCACAGCAATAGAAACCCTAACTAAATCAATAGTAATAAAAGAAAAAAATCATTAATAAGATATAATGATTATAAATATATGTTAAGCAAATATCCATGTATCCAAAGCCATAATTCTTGGGCATAAAGGAGTGGTGAGTAAGTTTAACACATCATTCCCATCAAAAGATGGATCATCCAGAAAAAAGTTAATTTAAGAAAACTTCAGAATTAAACTGTGCCACAGATGAAAATGGACTTAATAACAGCTACAGATTTTCTAGCCAACAGCTGTGAAATGTGTGTGCTTAGAGCTTAAAGAAAGTTAAGTATATGTTTAAATTTCCTCAAAATACAGCACATCATAGACCATAAGTCTTAACAAGTATAAAATGCTAAAATAATCTGTTGTATATTTTTAGATGATAATTGGGTAAAGCTAAAAATCAATGACAAACACTCATAAATTAAGTAATATATTTTGAGAAATCAGTAGATAACTGAACAAATTAGAGGGAGAGACTAAAGTTTCCTAGAACCAAATGAAAATGGTAGAACGTATGAGACATAGAAAAGGTAGTTCTAGGGCTGGAGAGATGGCTCAGCTGTTAAGAGCACTGACTGTTCTTCCAGAGGTCCTGAGTTCGATTCCCAGCATCCACACAGCAGATAACAACTGTCTGTAATTCCAAGATCTGACACCCTTACACAGTTATACATGCAAGCAAAACACCAATTCACATAAAATAAAAATAAACATATAAAAAGGCACTTCTAAGGGGGAAGTCTGTAACTATGAATGCCTAAAATTATAAAAATTAAAGGGGTTTCAATTAAGTAATTCCATGAAGAAAAAAATTAATAATGATCAGAGCTGACTCTAATAAAATGGGAAACAAAAGAATACTACATAGGAATAATAATGCTTCTAATGAATCAAAGTTGATTCTTTAAAAAAATGAACAAAACAAAATCCTTTGGTTAAATTAACAAAGAAAAGATTAAATAAATAAAATTAGGCATGATAAAGGTGAAATTATAACAGATATCAAATGCCCCAATTAATAAATAGGGAATATTTTGAAAAATTCTAATTCAATAAATTTGAAAACCTTCAAATAAATGGATACATTTTCAGATACATATGACTTACCGAGACTGAACCAAGAGATCATCAGAAAAGTCCAAGCATATCTATAATAGGCAATACTATTGGAACAACAATAAGAAGTTTCCTTATAAGAAAAAAAAAAAAGCCCAGGACTGAATGGGTTCACTATTGGATTCTTCTAGACCCTTAGAAAAAAACTAACACTGAGCAGGATATGTTGTCTGTGGTAGAATGCCTCTCATAGACTCATAGATTTGAATACTTGGTCACCAGGTAGTGGCATTCTTTGAAAGGATTAGGATGTGTGTCCTTATTGGAGCAGGTGTGACTTTGTTGAAGCAAGTGTGTCACTGGGGGTGGGTTTTGAAGTTTCAAAAGCACAAACTAATCCCACTGTCTTTCTTCCTGTGGATCTGGATATAGAACTCTCAGCTATTTCTCTAGCACCATGTCTGCCTGCCTGCCATATGCTTTTGTCATGGTTATAATGGATTAAATCTCTGAAACTATAAGCAAACCCCAATTAAATGTTTTATTTTTATAAAACTTGCCATGATCATGGTGTCTCTTCACAACAATAGAACACTGACTAAGACGGTCTCAGACTCCTGTAATCATAGAGGCAAGAGCAGGAGAATCATGAATTTGAGACTAGAGTAGGCTACTTAGACACTTCAAGCCATATCTTGTCTTGAATAACCATAGTCTAGAATATTTTGGTGATATAGTGCTCACATAACATATAAAAAACCCATGTCTGATACATAGCATATATAAAAAATAAAAGATAAGGAGGAGGAGGCAAAAGAAATATTCTCCCTTCTTAGATCAATGATAATAAGCCTAATTCATTAAGTAGGAAAGATAGAATACTATCAAACTCATGCTACAAAGCCAGATTAGTATGCTAACAAAACAGATTAGACTATAAATACCTGCAGACATACAGACATATAAGCATACATGTGTACACAGAAAGAAAGAGGAAGGAAAAAAGGAAGGAAGGAAAGCTATATATTAACTTTCTTGATGAATATATACACAAAACTCTCAATATAGCACTTGAAACCAAATTTATAAACATTAAAAATCATATATCATGATCAAGTTGATTTTATGTCAGGAACACAAGAATAGTTCACCATAAGCAAATCAATACACAATACATCATGTAAGTAGAATCAAGAAAAAATAAATTGAACATACATTTTCAAATGGAGTATAGGTGGTCAATAAATACATGGAAAACTGTTCAAAGCTTAAAAATCAGGAAAATGCAATCTGAAATCCATTGGGATTTCATTTTGCCCCAGTCAGAATATCTATCATCTCAATGGAACTGAAGATCATTTTGTTCAGCAAAACAAGCCAGATTCAGAAAGGCAAGGATCATGTGTCCTCACGTGTCCAGAGTGTGGCTGGGAAGGGTAGTACAGGGGAGTAGTGGAGGAAGCACCATGTGTGTACCAAAGGAAAGAGGGATGGATGGATGGATGCAGGCAGTGTCCTTTTCTTAGAACTCTGTCTGACTAAAGATGGATCTTCTAAAAGAAACTTGGATGTCAGAATTGCACTTCCTAGGAATCTCACTAACCAGAGAAGAACACAGAGAAGGAAGCAGAGTCTGATACCACATCCATGACTTTCATTCTGTAAGATCTTCTCTGGGATGACTTTGATGATTGAGGAGACACTTTCTTCCTCATCTATAAGCATGAGTTAATTTTCCATTTATTTCTGTTTTCCTCAACTTCTTTCATTATTTCATTACTGAAAATTTTCTTTCTTATTATATTTTTACTATTTAAAACAATTCTAAACGTAAATATATTTTGATCATATTCTTCTCTTCTATGTCCTTCCAGATCTGAGAAGACATTTTATTTCATAAAGCAAACTTCATTCATAATACATAACCTCTTATTCTCAACCCTTCCTCAGTACACCTCCTCCATCACTTCTGAAACTTAGAATGCGGTAATAGTTTCACTTATCTGACATTTCTTCATATCATATATTTAGTATGAACCTTTGCCTACATATATCATTAAACATAGTTTCCTCTTGTTTTCTGCTTTACAGAAACTTGGTTTATAGCCCAGAGAAATAACCTGAAAGGGCCGTGGAAGTAACACCTCCTTTTCCTCTTCTACACATTAAAGGTGCTGCCAATAGGGTACATGATTTGCTGAGGCTCAAGATGAAGGAACTTAGCTTCTTCTAATAATTCTAAATAAACCATTAGTTTGGTGCCCTGCTTGACTCAAGTGGAGACATGGAATGAACATAGAATTCCTTGCCCCTTGTCCCCACTGAAGGCACTGCCTGTTGGGACCTGTATTCAAGAAGAGGTGGGGAATGCTGGAAAGTTGGCTCAGTGGTTAAGAGCACTCAGGTTCTTGCAGAGGACCTAGGCTTGGTTCCAAGAACTTACGCTTGTGGCTTACAACTATCTGCAACTTCAGTTCCAGAAGATCTAATGCCCTCATCTGACTTCTTTGTATATCTATATATACATCACATACATACAAACACACACACATACACATGCTAAAATAAATTACATTTTTAAAAAGAAGAAGGAGCTTTGAAGAAGAAACCGGATGTGTTAGAAGAATTATAATTGTGTGTGTATTCATGTATGTAGGAATACATGTAGGAATCTCAAGGCTGAATATTTCTCTAAGTCAGAGGATTTGGGGCAGAAAATAAAATCCATGTGAGGTGGGTAGAAAATGAAAGAACCTGGGCCCTTTCCTCAAAGTACACCTCAAAGTTTTAAACCAAAAATCAGAGCTCATTACACACACACACACACACACACACACACACACACACACAGTCTATATAACATATAATTTATAGTATATAATGAAGCATACACATACATGTGCAAAGACAGAGGGAAAGGGCGAGAAGTAAAAGTTTTCACCTTTTAAATGGAGACACCAGTAGGGATATATAATCTATATTTTCACATAGGAAATGTGAGATTTTATGTGCTCCACAGATTATAAAGTGTGTTTTATGTGCACCCTGAATGATAGGCACTAGTTGATATACATTAAAATGTGTACTGCATTTTCTCTATCCATTTGTAATTAAGAGGTGGGCAGTTGAGTAGTTCAAAGCCTTTACTTCAGAATCAGACAGCCTAGGTTTGAATCCTGTTTGTACCACAGTGAGAAGATACCTACCTAATCCAAAGTTTCTCATCTGAAGAAAGCAGTGTGTGTCTTTAAAAAAGAAAATGCTCAGAGTAGGGATCCACACATGCTAAGTAATAGTTCCTTAACTATTGTGACCAGAGATGTTGAAGAAAAGACATGATTATATGTTGTATATTGCATCTTTGAAACTAATTGCTCATAGAATTTTGGAAACCTGATCATTAAATGTTCTAAAAATAGGATGAATGTCTGAAACTTTTCTCATTAAATGCATTGTGCTATTTATTGCCCTAATACATGAGAATTTCAGAAACTGAAAAGAACAAAGTCTTTAAAGAATGTTTCACTGGTTAAATCGAAGATTTAGAATAGTCAAAAATAAATAAATAAATGGATAAAATGTTTAATGTCTCAATATTCTGAGATATTAGTATCTCAAATTTTCACTTTTTGATGGATAATAAAAGCAATGGATTTGCCCTTAGAAAGAACTACTGAGGGATTAATTTTTATTTCAACCTAATACTTAGTGGCTCATATGCCCCAGTAAAGTAGAAACAATATATTTCACAGCCTAGTTCAATCACTTAAAATGCAGCTGTAGAAGAGGCCATTTGTTCACACACATACAAGTAAAGGACTCTAAAAGTCTGTTATAAAACTACCATGAAAAAGAGCCAATTTCTTTAATCCTATATCAGGAAAATTTCTAGCTGAATAAAATATTCCTTGCCAAAAATAATTAAGACAAATTGGAAAGACTGCCATTTACAAATAAATCATTAAGTGGCTTTCAAGATAATTAACATATTTTTAAATTGATTCTCTGCTTTTGAACAGACAAATTAATGTTTATAATACTTTAATATCACCCTTAATTAAGATACATGTTAACAGGTGACATTTTACATAAAGTTAAATAGTATTTACTATTCTAGCAACTCAATCATGTAGTGCTTGTTCTTATCAATGTGATTTTCTAATTTTATTGGGAGAAAACAGGAAAAGGATTCTCAAATAATGTCAAAGGTAAACATAATATGTTAATTTATCATCCATGCACAATAGGTTGAAAAATAGTCATGTGTTTTGTCTGTCTGAGTCTCAGTAACTCACTAGCCATGCCAGCTGTCCAGGCATTTACAATGATCTCTAGCTTCGGCTTTAGCCAGGGCAATGAACTCTTGTAGACACTGCCCCTGTGTTCTGCAACAGAAGGAGGGCCCTGATCCCCTTTCCTTTACCGGCACAGTGGGACAGTCAGGGAGCCCTCTTTGTTCCCAGCAGTGGCACTCTTCAAGGGTTGTGCCTCAGATCCTTAAGCAGCTGGAAAGCTGGCTGGCTTTTGTTTGGTTTTTCTTTCCTTTCTTCCACTTCTATCTCTATTCCAAGCATTTTTTTTTCACATAGTTAAACTTTCAGGAGGGTCTACAAAAAATTTAAAAGTAATTTCATTCTTGTGTGTGTGTGTGTGTGTGTGTGTGTGTGTGTACTTTTCACCTGTAAAATTAAAAAAGGCTTACCTGTAAAACTTTCTATGAGAAAAGTTAAATAACATTTTTTAATGTGTATTTGCAAGGAAAGGGAGAGAAAGAGAGTATGAATGAATAAAAGGAAGATGCAAAGGCAAATTAAATGAAAAGTCATTGTATATGTCACGCTTGAATAGCAGCAGCAGCATGGTATAATTTACAGGTGTGCTTTACATGTGTAGCATGAGTGAGATTATATCACCCAATTTTAAAGGCTGCCTGGAATAGAAACCCAATGCAACCTATTTTCCAATTAGTGGGTATATATCTTTCTCCATGTTCTATTGGTCACTGACATTGCACTGTATTTATGACATTTGATAGGAGCACTGATGTGAGATAACTAGATGAGGAGCAAGCATACAATTCAGGCTTTTCAAAATGGTGAAATCTATACAAATATGGTTTTAGGTATACAATGTATTTTCCTGGAAATAATAATTCATTGAATGTTTTTTAGCATTTGCCACAGGGTCAATGTATAAGGTACGAATAGAATTGGGCCATAAGAAGAATGTCCTGGTGACTTATAGCTAGAGGCACATTCTGAGGATGAATGTAGAGACAGTAAAATCAGACATTGTGCCAAAGTGGTGCATGGGGTGATTCTGAGCTATTCATGAAGCTTGCTTGATGCACCTTTCTGGCTGAATTACCTAAAGTGGCTTTTTGTCTCCATAGCCTCTTTTTTCATGATCCCTCCTGCCTATTTTGATAGCAACTTCTTCCTAAATGTAATTATTCTCTGGTAATTGTGTCAAATGAGGGATGGCATAAAAAGAGTGCTGGGAAGTTTACTTTATCATTAAGAAGAATACCTGACAATGTGAAAACTCTTCCCCTCTTCCCCTTTTGTGGAAGGGAAATATTAATCAATCAGTAGCTTAAATATATCTGTCATAAATCCCCTAGGTACCAGGCCTCGTAGGAGGCATTGACAGAAGTACAAGGTTTGGCTCTGCCCTGAGACTTACAACTAAGCTATAGACAAAACCACCCTAGAGAAATTATAACAGGTATTCAGAAGCACAGAAGAGAAATGCAGATGATAAAGCATAAGCCATCAGTGCCAACAG
Organism: Sigmodon hispidus; assembly: GCA_004025045.1. Classification (NCBI taxonomy): domain Eukaryota; kingdom Metazoa; phylum Chordata; class Mammalia; order Rodentia; family Cricetidae; genus Sigmodon; species Sigmodon hispidus. Next base: position 49,238 of record PVIH01010233.1, on the reverse strand, counting down.
AGTGGTGTATGAGTGATGGGTTCTCACAGCTGCTCAACAAGATGAGATAGAACTAGGGATCAACTGATTATCATTGCATCAGGGAAAAAAAATAAAGCCAACAAAAATTCAAAACCGTAACATTCCATTGACTCCAGAAAGACAATGGAGAGAGAGCTACAGGGCGGGGTAGTGTCTCTTTTGTTAGTTTTAAACTTTCAATGGGATTCTTTTCCTTTTAAAATAGAATTATTCTAAATACCTCTACAGACTAAACTTACATGGGCATTTGAACATGGAGGAAAAGAAATAAAAGCTTTGGGGTTAAAACTTCAATATAAAATATATTAAATAAAAAATTCTTTTATGAAAGGCTTCTAAAGTTGTCTAGCATTTCTTAAATCAATCTGTAGCACATAATCAGTAAGACCATATCATTTAAACAGAAAGATCATAACTTAGGAACTCACCCCAGGGCAGCTGTATCCTATTATGGGCTGTAACTTAGCACATGAGTTTCAGAAGTTGTTAGAATTGAGTTCATGCTAACAAATCTCAACTGTTGAAAAATAAAATAAAATAATAAAAAAAAAAGCCTCTGGTGAGACAGGGTAGCAGCCTATGAAGAAGCCCCAGACTGAGCTCAAGGGATGATTATCTATCATATTTTATTTTGATCTGTTAAATGTATTTGTATATGAGGTAAAAGATGTTAGAGAAGATACACTTTTAAGTGATTGAGAAGTCACCTCCTCGCCCCCCCCCCTCAGTTAAAAGACTTGGAAATATTTTTCCTCAGGCTATCTTTTAATATTTAGACTGTCAAATGAAAATTTCTGATAAAAGATAAAAAACTTTTACCACTGATAGCAGAGCTGAAATCCTCTTTTTTCTCAGTATAAATTCAAATAAAAGTCATGTATCCTGTTACAGATAAAGTAAAACTGGCATTTGAATGGGTTTCCATAAAAGATCTATTGCAATTAAGATGGAATCATTGCTCTGAAATGAAATGGTGCTCTTTCAAGGGCAGTTTATATGGTAGAATGCACTACAGTATGCAAAGGAATTTTACATCCCCTACATCCATTCTTCTCTGTAAAATGTGAAAACTATAAATGTATCATCAAAGTTATAGATTTCAAGTAACTGCACTAAAGAGAATGGAATGGAAAAATACTTGACTTTTGAGGATTTTTGTTCTCCCAGGCCATATACTGCCAGATTCATGATTACTAAGATGTTTTTAATAGCCTTGTAGTCTGGTCTGAGTTTTCCAAAGGGTAGAAATGTGCTCTTTGAAGTTAGCTATTCACCTATTCTCTCTCTCTCTCTCTCTCTCTCTCTCTCTCTCTCTCTCTCTCACACACACACACACACACACACACACACACATAAAAATCTTCCTTGTAGAGAAATGTTTTTCAAATAATAAAGCTAATGCAACTCAAATATGTAAGAAATTTGCATCTAACTGAGCAACATTTAACGAAGATTCCATCTTACCTTTTCAACATAGAATGTGGAGAAAATACTAGTGAAATCCAGCATATAACTTTATAAAGCTAACCCAGTAATCAGCTAATTCTTGTGACTAAAATGACAAGATAACTTTTAAACAATCTCTTGGAGAAAGTTGTTTCGATCTGGCCTTCAGTTACTAAAAGTAACATCTTCCCAGAGGCATACTTACCATTCACTAACTTCACATCTTAACCTGGGTTGGCAAATGGTTTCCCACTGATAAAAGCTGCAGTTCTCCCAAGCTACAGTATCAGTACATACACTTCCAACAGATTCACACAAAGCTATAAACTTCCACAAATAGTTTAAGATCATCCTTAACTCTAGTACCTCCTGATTGCCTATGTGTCAGCAAGAGTCAAGCTACTTTTTCTATTCAGCTCTCATTCAGTTTATGCCTCTTGTATGGTTCTGGGCCAAGTGGACTCTCCTGCTCTAAAAATGCCCTCTTGTCTGCATCCCTGTCATACTTTGTTCAAATATGAGTACTTAATAGGCTCCCTCACCTTTCAGAGAAGTTCGTTTCTCTTCCCTCTTTGTTTTCAGAGACTTTGCTATTATAATTCTGATAATACAGTAACTAGGACCTCTAAGAAGCAGTGTCATATAGTGAGTGACTAAAAGTAAGGAGCTGGAAGATATTTGTATCTAGCCTCTAGCCCCTACCAGAGTTGGAGTTGGCTAATTTGCCTCCATTCCCTAACTTATAACAACAGTACTATAGTATTACAGCAGTACCACATTTACTGGCTTGCTATGAATAAATGTTTCTGACATATTATCTGTAATAAAATGACATTGTCTATAAAATGGAAGGAACACCCTAAAGATGATAGACAAATATCTTATCGTTTGTAATGTAAAGAATTAGTACATAGGTTAGGATCTGCTACACAACCATCTTGAAATCATGCAGTAGTTTCTTTTGAGAAAAGGCCAAGGATTGGTCAAACAGTAGCAAACAAACAGCAAGTACATGCTCCACAAGAGGCTGCTCTTAAGATAACTCAGCCTTGCTTGTGACTCATGACCCTTGGAATGAAACTAGATGGCACAAAGCTCAGAATGGAAAGCAGCAATAGACACATGCCATAATTCCCCTGAAAACAGATTCTGTCTGGTTTTGTGGTGCTATCCAGTGCTGCCTGTTACAGACATGTTCCTATTTTGGAGAACAGTCTCATGCCAGCATTCAGAAGCAAATTTCAGATCAGGAGCCCACCTTATCCCACCCCTCTTCATTTGAATGCCAACCAGGAAGGAAGTAAAGAAAAAATGTTGTGGGATTCCTTTTCTTTTAGGAAAGAAAATAATACTTTTAAAAACATACAGCTATTGTGGATGAACAACATCTAAACTACAACAGACTTAATATCTTGTAAAATGCCATCTTAAGGGCCTTCACAGTTGAGCAATGTATTCAACATTTATTTCCTAAAGCGAATGTAACTATTCCCACATGGATCTGCCTCAGACTAGAGAATGCTCAGAGTACTTTTCCTAATCAACTTGAAGAGAAAATTTACCAACTGTTGCTCATTTGTAAGCAAATCAAAAGCCAACCAAGGGTGGTTAATAATTCAGGAGGCCATTCTAGCTCTCTCTCCTGTGTGACCAAAGAATAAAGGGAATAGCACTTTGCATTCATAGAAGAGAAGTTTAGAAACAACCTGACAATTAAAAAAAAATACTCCTTTTTTTCACTTAAGTTGGGTTTTATCATCTTCTAGGAAAGCAAGGAAATAATTGTTCTTAAATAATAGGAGTGATGTGTTCAAGTGCTCAGTCCTCCCTCCTGGTAGAGACTGGATGGACACAGCAGGGGAGGAGGGAGCATGAAGTAAGTTAGGAGGACAGGAGACTTTCCAGAACCTGCCACTTAGGGCTGATGGCAGGTTTTGTAGGTTGCCAGCAGGAGTGTAGTAGTAGCAACTTAAGGGTGTGCCAATGAAATAAGGTTCATGAGCCAGCTTTTTTGACATGGACAGTAACCAAAGTTGCCAAGGTATGGCTTGGTCCCCAAACAGACATCTAATGTACTGATTCAGAAAATAAACCCATTTCTACTCTTCCACAAAGAGACATTATTTTATTCCCAGGTTAGGAAGTCCAGAAGGGAGAGGACTGACATTCTGACACTCACACTCACAAGTGAGATGAACAGCTGCAGAGCAGCAGTTCATTCCAGAGTAACTCGGCAATGAAAAATGCCAGTTTTAGGATTTTTTGTTGTTGTTGCTGTTAATGAATGAAATAGATAAAATGTGACACATTTTTTCCATATGAAAGAATTTCTTTGTGGATTATAATGGTCTTAGAAAAAGAAAACAAAAAAATGTCATTCTTGCAAAAATTTTGGTGACAGATAGTAAGTATGTAATTGGAAGAAATTAGTTCAGCTTAAAACCTGGACCATGCAACCTCATTTTTCCCTCTATTTTTGTTTTACTGCCTCCATGCTCCAAGTTCTAGATATAAGTCCTTACAATTTATCCAAAGCTTTGGACATGCCAAAACCTTTTACCCTTCACTAAGAACTAAATGCATTGTAGGAGAGAGATTCTTTCCTTCTCTTTCACTGAGGGAAACATAACAAGCCAGAATAGACTCCAGGCTAGGCTTGAGATGGAGTGATTTTTATTATTTTTAACATAGCTATTGACAAATGCTTGAAGGCAATATTTAAAAAAATAAGAAATAAAATAGCTTTTATTTTATGCCTTGGAGGACAGATTGGTTACAATTTAATTTCTAAGAGAAAAATTTTATAGAATAAAGTGGCTCAACATTTTTCTTTCTTCGTCACACATATGAGAAATATAAGCTACAGAGACATCTGGAGAGAACTATTATTCACTAATCAGAAGGCAAAATCCAAACCACAGATACTTTGATGGAGGCAAACATGACTAGAGACACAAGGAAGAAAGCTGTAATGTATTGCAGGCTAAAAAAGTATTCCATATGCATTTTCACCTTTTGGGCAGTTCCAAAGCACAATTCTATTTCAGAAGCTCTTTGTAATCTGACACCTACTGTAGATAAGATACACTGTGAAGATAGTCTGTTTTGCAGCAGTGAGAAATCAAATTGGTTCCAGAAGTGAAGTTATATGACAAATGGTTTAATAGTATTGCTGGAATTGAAAAGCTTGGCTGAATTATTTTTTATAATCATTTTAGAATAAGATTTAAAAATAACTTTGCCATGCCATGTGGGGTGGGGGTGGGGATGTGGGGATGTGGGGATGTGAGGATGTGGGGATGGGGGGACTGAGGCTGACTCATTTTATTGGCATCTCATTTTGTTGGCTTTGTAATTTGTTATTAAAATATAGGGGCTCAATGGTGATTTATTATTAAATTTTATTTGCTACAAACATCTTTAGATTAAAAATAGTACTTGATTTAATGTAATTAGTTATATTATGGAAAATTAAATAGATTAACAACTAGAGATGCATTTTTATTATCTTTCCAAGTTATTTTTAGTTTTTATCAAGTTTCAGTCAGCCTTGCATTATTTAAAAAGCATCTGGACAAGTTCATTAAAACTTGGCAGCTTTTAGAGTTTAGAAAAGGGGTCTTCTACACAGTAGTGTCTTGGCAAAATAACCCAGAGCCTCATGGATGTAGGTAAAATGAAATCATTTTCCTGACTGAAGTCGGAAGCAATTTAAATATCACTTAGCCCACAGCACACGACTACAAAGATCTCACAAAATTCATAGCTAAATAGGATGTGACTAGACACTTAGGACTATTTTCTAAAAAGTCAGAAAAAATAAGGTTTTCTCTTTTAGTACTTACAGTCTTTGAAGACCAAAGCCGGGTCTCTGTGAGGCAAGGTTTGGGCAATGATGTGCCTTAGAGATTCCAAGGTTCTGTCCATCTCGAGTCTGCCTGTGCAAGCCTCCTGCACAGTGTCCTCATGCCTGAATTCTTGCAGCTCTGGACTGAATTTGTGCAGTTCATTGATGCACTGGATTACCAAAGAATCCCTTTTAACATCTGCCAATCAGACATTTCCCAGAATCTAAAGACCCTCAGGGCCCTCCTCTCAGGCTCACTTATCTTTGTTGTATTCTGAGCTAATTAGCCTGAAAGGCTGGCTGACAGGCTGGTTCCCATTGCTTCCTCCTGTTAAACACACCCACCTACAGGCTGGCTGGGGAAGCTCACGAATCATGGGAACAGATTTCCTTTCCAACCAGATTTTGCCTGAATGCTGTGCTGCCTGCCTATCTGACCCTTTCTTTTGGCTTTCCATCTTTAAATGCACTGCCCAAGGAATATAGATTCAAGAAGCATGTTTCTCAAAGCAATTTACTAAATTACAAAGGAGATGATCTTTGAGACTGCCATCATTGTCTAACCACTATAACCAACATAATCTAAATTCCTCTTTGGAAAAAAGGGGTACTATAAATATTATGATTGGAATTAGACTATGCTTTATTATGTTTTATGTTTGCATTCAGAATTCTTTCCCCAATGATGGTCACTTCTGGTGAGCACTACCAAGCAAAACCCGGTGGACTATTTTATAGCATGCTTGACCACATTTCTTTTTCTATTGCCCCACCCCAACAAATCATTCTTAAGTTTGACTTTAATTAATCTTGATATCATCCGCACATAATAATTCATTCTGTTAAAGATCTCAGGGTGAGGGTCTGGAAAAAGGGCTCAGTGTTTAATAACCCTTGTTGTAAAAGTAAGAAGACTTGAATTCAGAACCTCAGCACCTATGTAAAAACCAGGCATGACTGCATGTACAGGTAACACTAATTAGGGGAACTGAGACAGGTGGATCGATTAGCAGAAATAGGGCGCTTTCTACTCATGGAAACACCCTATTTCAAAAAAAAAAACAAGGAGAAGAGTGACAGAAGACATATAGCATCATCCCATGACATGCATTTTCATATACACCTGAGCATATAACAGAGACACCACCACCATTACTACCAACAACAACACCACCAATAACAACAGCACTACCATCACCACCACCAGCACTACTACTAACACCAACAACACCAAAAACAACACGTGACCAGAATTTCTGGTAAGCAAGAGCAAAAGGTAATACCTTTAAAAGAATATAAAAAGTTATTAAAGTAACTCAATGAATTAGATTTTTTCTATGATCTCTACAAGCATCCATAACTATGTGTAAAATAATATTTTGATGAGACAAACATGTCATGTGATCACATTACAATAATATGTAATACCAGAAATAAAAGGACTGATTTTAATGTTCGTGAGGTACTAATTGTTAAGGAGCTGTGGAAGACTTCTTTGCTTTAAGACATCCCCCCTTTAAGTCTTTTTACATAGCACTCACTACAGATTGTTTGTTCCTTCCAACTTTCACATTCCATTATTATAAAACTAGTCCTTTAAAGACTGAATAAATAAAGTGTCTTTCATGAGATAATTTATTCTGCTAGCTATAAAAGAGTGGGCTTAATAAAAGAGAAAAGGGAAAATATAGCAGTAAAGTAATTGTTATTATAATGACTATTCCCTGGCAAATACCCACAGGAAATATAGGCCATTCATTTGACAAATGCCAGAGTGATATTCACAAAGTTCCTTCTGGTCTCATTCAACCAAACCATTCATCTGTACAAGACATACAAATCAATATGATGAATTAAAAGATGCTCACTGCCAGTGCCACATAGGAATTTGTAAGAAAACTATGAGTGTCTTAACAAGACCCTCAAAGCAAATTTGCCAAGTTCAAAGAAACATTATATTTCATAATAATTCACATTTTATTCAGTGAAAATAGTAATTTTAATAAAGGCAGATCAAACACAGTTTGCTCATAGTTAGCATCGTTTCCTCATTATGTCCAATCTTTCTATAAAAGTTTTCCTACATCACTGCTTACCCATTCTTCTTTGAATGCTTCATAAGAATTTCTTAGGTCAAACTTCTGTTAGTAGCAGTCAGAAAAACTACTATGTGGTTTCTTTGTTTCATGTAAAAAGCAACTGATGAAGATGGAGAAGGCAGTGATGTGGGATGTCTTTCTGTATGCTGTGAATATCGTTGGATAATAAAGGGACTGCTTTGGCTTATGGCAACCTTGCTTAGAAGCAGGCAGGAAATTCAAACATAGATACAGAAGGAAGGCGGAGTCAGGAGAGACACGATTCAGCCACCCTAGAAAGCAAGTATGATGGATAGCAGGTAAACCACTTGGCAAGACAGATTAATAGAAATGAGTTAAGATGTGAGAGCTAGCTAGCAATAAGCCTGAGCCATAGGCTGAACAGCATGTAATTAATATAAGCATCTGAGTCAGGGTTAGAGTTATTTCATACTAGAGGCCAGAGAAACATTGAGCAATAGGTCTATTTTAACAGGGATTCACAGCCTTCACTGACAGCTTTGACTACCTGAAGGTTATGCAAAAGGCACAATTAAAATATAGAAATGAGATAAGAGACTACAGCGAAGAAACAATGTTCTAACAAATTCTGTGAAAGTACTAATTTAAAGGATGAGAAATGGCCTTTAACTGACATGCTTGGTGATGGAAACTTAGCCCCCAGTGATAAAAGAAGGCATTTCAGTGAAATAATGAACATTCCATGCTTTTGGGGGTGGGGTGGGGGTGGAGTGGGGGTGGAGTGGGGATGGGCGGGGATGATGACAACGGGGGTGAATTTGATGTTAAGGAAAACTCATTTTCCTTGTCCTAATAGTATGCTTATTGTTAGATAATAATGTATTATACATTTATAAAAATGTATGTGCGTGGAAGTCACCAGTTGGAATTTAGAAAACACTAAATGTATCAAAGGGTCACCATTATTTAAAAATGGAAAAGAAATTTCTCCTTTTGTCAGTAGTGTGCTGTACTCAGGAGAAAGTGACTTACCTTGTCAATGAAGGGAATGAGACTGTTGGTCAGGATGCAGAGAACCAGTGGGGGGGAAAAAAAACTTCAGTCCATGACATGCCAGTTACTAATAGGCCTGTAGTCATAGCCTCAATTGGCTTACATTATTTAAATATATATAGTATTATATAATTTATAAAATATCATTATTGCATGTGAGAAAGTACAAAATGAACAAATGCCCTGGAGTACATGACCTGAGGAGCTTTGTAGAATTGGATATCTCTTTTACAGGAATTCTGCTGATTTATCTCAGATAGCCAGGCTTGCAGGCCAGACACTTTTATTCAGCGAGCCATTTCAGTGGCCATTGACTTATATTTTTGTTTTATAACAAATCAGATGACAGAGAGAGGGAAGGAGGACCCTGAGTGAGAACTGGGACAATTATCTTCCCTGAAATAATTTTTCGCTTATGCCTTGATGTTGAAAAGTTTATGATAAAATAGATGAAATCAAGAAGAATCAAAGGCATGAGGTTCAAATGTTAAGACAGAGAGTGAGGTTTACAGAAACGGACAGAAGCTAATGAAGATGTGCAGAGTACATTGGAAGGGTGAAATGGGGAACCAGGAAGAGAGTCAAATCCATGGTCAGCATTGTTTCCCAGGAAAGGCTGTGAGGGAAAAGGAGAGTCAGAAGTTAACTTTGATGAGGTTCAGTGTTAGCTTTGCTTCATGTCTGTGAGAAAGAGGCCAGGAGGAGGGATGGATAGCTGCTGAAACCCTATGTTAATAACAAAAAAAGTTAATAGATTTCTCAGAGTTTATTGTCTGTTAGGAAAAAACCAATGAGATGTTTGTATAAGAGTCTTTATGAGTGACAACTGAAAAGGTAATTACTGATACTTTCTTCAAACAAAAGATTAAAAACATAAGTAACAGTGGAATTTTACACCAGACTTTTCATCCATTGATTATTTGACTACATTAGGAAATTGTCAATAACAAGTAGTCTGTTGAACCAGATAATAAATAAGAGAAATAATTGATATCTCATCTGCAGAGTAAGGGAATGAGCATTTCTTCATTTTATAGGAAAGCGTTTTTAAAAAGCAGTTATAAACTGTCCTTTATCCTTGCTAGGGATTTCTGAGCTCACTGCAAGGAAATACAATAAAAATAAAGTTTTCACTATCAGAGCCCCTTGATTGGTGAATATATTTGGGGTTCCTGCAGGGACATATGTGTTCTTGCAGTCTTATATGACCGATTGTCCAGCCCTATCTTAGAATTTGGTCTCCAAGAGAAGCATAGTTTATTTTTTAAGAAATACTTTACAGGTCAATAATATCAGGGAAGGTTTGCTCACAGGTTAATAGTATTGATATAAACTTGGAATTGTTTAAAGCTGGAAGAATTTGGCTGTTCCATTTTATAAGATTGGAGATAATGATGTCAAACCATTTGGTCATTAGATATGTTGTCCATGAAAATTGAACTGATACTTTAATGGTGTCTGGCTGGCTTCCAGAACAATTCATGTTTTGAAAAGAATAGTTTAAAAATTTTGGTTTATGGAGTAGATTTTGCCAATGGCTTTTATTACAATATTTTCTTACAAAGTTCATCTAATTATTAGTTCCTGTTCTTCCACTTCTCTCAAACTTCCCCTCAAGGACTGGGATTTATACAGTTGGTTGTTTGAAAAAAATTGACACAAGATATGGCTTTGGGGTGATAAGCTTTGTCTGTAAAGAGGCTACTGCATTCCAGCAGTCTTTGAGTCACTTCTCAAGTAAAGTGGATGGGGTAGGGGTGGACTTTCACAGAGAGTGCTGGAAACTGAGACATCATTTTTTTTAAATTTTTTTCTAGAGGTATGATTATAAAGAATGTTTAAGTTTTGCAAAAATAATGAATAATTTTAAATGAATATATATAGACTAGGAGAAAAGTATCAGGTTAAAACAAACACAGGGAATGTTTGTATCTGTTACAAATGACTTAAGTATGACATTAGTGGATGATGCCAGGTTCCAGAAACCAGTCATTTCACAGCTCCATCTATTTTAGATGAAGTTTCCTGTAAAGGTTGCATCATCCATAGATGCTTAATTCAGTTCCAGCTACTTATAGATATGCTTACATTAAGATAAAAGCCTCATACCCTTCCACTTCACACTGTAAACTATAATTTCCAGATACTTCCTATGCTGTTGTGATCAGAGTACTACACTAGCAAGCATTCTGCTGACAAAGAACTAGGTCTTTGAGGAATAGGAAACTGCACACAAAGGGGTTCTAGCTTCCCACAAGTTGTAAATAGAAGAAAGCCTGAAGTACAAAATAATAAATTCTTCTGTTCCTCTAAAAATGATACTTGGGTAACCTTTAGCTCAGGGAGAAAATGCTCCCTCCTGTGCCCCTCTTCCTCAAACTCTGAGAATGTTCTCATGGAAGATTCTTATCTATTGAGATGGATTTTTCTTGGACATGCAATGAGAAGTCTTTGTTCCACAAAAAGTGAGGTATGGCAGGACAGACATCAAAATCTGGTTGTGCCGACAGTCTTTTTGAACTCCTTAGTGCCTGTAATATAAGACAGGTATGCAGAGACCACAATCAGGTACAAGCTTCAAACCACCCCAAATGCAGCTGTCCTGCAATTCTCCTTTTTATTATTCCTCAGGGCCATCTTGTCACCAAGCTTCTTACGACCTTACTCATTCTGTGACTTCAGGCAAGAAAGTTGGCGTTTAAAGATGTTTGCTTACAGTTACAATTAAAATGAGGTCATAGAGAATCTCTGTAACTTTGGTATGATAGAATAGACCCTGTTCCACAAGGCTTCTGTCTTTTAAACTTCAGTTCAGATTCCTTTCAAACCATTCTTAACATTGATAAGTGTCCCTGAGCACCACTTAATCCTCTTTAAAATTAAATTGTGTTGCTCAAAACCTACTTGTTTTTCATAATGTGTCATTTTCCATTCCATAGAATTTATCTGTGAATTGGTCTCTTTTGACTATAGCACAGCAATCACACTACACTTGTCTTCCAAATTTTCTGCATGACTTCCTTCTCTGTATGCTATCTTTTTCAAACTATCTATTCAACCAAATCTCCCTTCCACAGATTACTTTCCCCAGTAACACTGGCCTCCCCCTCAGACTTCTCTAAAATTTATTCAACAGCATCAGTTTGGTACCAGGCTTTTAAGTAGAATTTTCTGTCACAAGGTTGGTTTGCTAGTCTTATCTTTCCAAACCCAGGTGAGGTGATCAGTTAATTACACATCTTATCTTAAAACATGTAGGGCGCAGTTGGCCCTTGCGCAACTTGCTGGACTCCAGCTATTCCATCTGTGCTGCTTATGCTAATTAGGCATCGAGTAGTGACCTACCCGATGCGATCCCCGAATATGCTAATGAGCCATTATTTTGGACCAATCACCAGCTATATGCTAATGAGGTATTACGTTGGGACCAATCACGCGTCCTGGCTTCCCTATATAAGCAGGCTGCATTTCAGGCTCGGGGTCTTCTTTCCACCATTCTCAACTGAGCTGTACTCCAATAAAGTGTGATCCGAGAAGAATCGTGCGTGTGGCAACTTGTCATTCTGTAGGCCAGAAAGCAGTTCGCCATAAAAACATTTATGTACCTTTCCTCTGGTAATTTACACTATCATGCTTTTGAAAAATGAATGTAGAAAAAGCATAATTTTAAAAATTCAAATTATACATTAAAGACCTTATTTCATGGATTCAATTTTTGTTTTAGATTTGTCTTTTATGTTACGTGTTTGGATGTATGTCTGGCATGTATGTATATGCACATATGTGCCTGGTGCCCACAGAGGGCAGAAAAAGGTGCCTGGTTATGAACCACCATGTAGTACTGAGAACCAAGCTCAGGCAATCTGCAAGAGCAGCCAGTGCTCCCAACTACCAAGCCATCTCTCCAGCTCTAGTTTTTTTTTTTCTTTCTTGAAAATTAATTTGCAAAATGGTTTCATGCAAATAACAACAAATTGTTGTATTATGTTTTTTGCTGGCTTTTTTGTCTTATTTTTAAGGTTTGGACCTACAGTCCCACAGGAACACACAAACATCTTTATTAATTTTATGCTGATTGACCTAGGGCTCAGGTATTGAACTTGCTAGCTCCTTCATCTGAATTCAGTTTATCTTGTTTAGTCGCGCAGCTCAGTACCTTTTCTCATAGCAACATTTCAGTTTCTTTGTGTTTTGTCGTCTCCTTTTCCTGTCTGTAGAGGCTCTCTCTGGCATCTGTGTTTGGCTTTTGTTTGTTTTGAGATGTTCCTGAGTTTTCTTAGCTTTGTAGTCCCACCCACATTTCCTGTTTGCTTTTGGCCAATCAGCTTTTTATTAAACTCATGGGACAAATATTTACAACATTACCAGCATAATAGCAGTACAATGAATTCTTGTTGTTTCTGATTAAATCTGCATTATTTTACATTTTATTGTACATTTGCTCAGACTTTGGGCTCCATACTCCCCTGCCCCATACTGGGAACCAAACTCTTATACTTTTGGTTGTGAGCCTATCCTTTAGCGCCTGAACCATCTCTCCAGCTGCTCCCCCCCACTTTTTAACCTCTTAAAATAGAACAAACTGTAGGATTATAGCAGCCTTTTTCTACAGAGGTGCTAAGGATCTAAATTTAGGTCTTCATACTTGCACAGCAAGCACTTTGCTCAATAAACCACCCCTTCCCTCTATATAGTTTTATTTATGCTTTAAAACAACTTAATGTTTTAATGACACTTATCTAATACTAATACACTAATTTACAATACTAAGGCAAAAGACTTAAACATGACACCAAGTGTCTTTTCGAATGCTAGTTTTTCAAGTTCCCTGGGCTTTGGAGCTGTTCCCATATTCTTGGTTATCACACAACTGTAAAGTCCATTGGCTACTCTAATTTTTAACCTCCAACTCTTTTTCATTTCATTGTGTTAAGACAGTAAGTACTTCATATAGCAATGACAAATTAAGATAAAGCCTAATGCTTTTTGAGAGGTGTTCTGAGGGACAAATAGGTAGCAAGCTTCTGCCCATGCTCGAAGTAGCTGGATAACCAAGAGATAGCATCAGACAGATTAATTGGATAGCTGTTTTTTTCAGAAAATTTACCAAGTACTTGGCAAAAAGAATAGTTATTTTAAGCCACACTAACCTTGTGATTAGTATGCTCTAAACATCCTATGATTCTGGACCAAGATCAAAGCCATCTGTCTGGGAAGGGAAGAAATAGCTCAGTGGTTAGGAGCACTTGAATCTTTCTTCCAATGGTCCTGAGTTCAATTCTCAGTAACCACATGGTGGTTCACAACCATCTGTAATGCAATCAGATTCCTTTCGGTGTGCATGAAGACAGAACACTTATATATATAAAACAAAGATGGCTCAGCGGTTAGAATCATCGACTGTTCTTTTGGAGGACCTGGGTCCCAGCATCCACATGGTAGCTCACAACTGTCTGTAATTCCAAGATCTGATCCCCTTACACAGTAGCCCAGGCTGCCTCCTGAGTGCCTGAGATGAAAGAAAGGCACCACTACCCTGGTTCTTTGTAAGGGTTTTGTGTGTATACACACTGTGTATCACACACAAAGATACACTACCAAATTACATCTAGTCCTTTTTACAAATATTTACAAAAACACTGTCATGTAGGCTTTATAACTCTATGATGGACTTTATCAAAAAGGCTACAGAAAGTACTTGATACAAAGATCTAAAACTGGAAACCCTAGACTATCCTTCACCTGTGCTGTGAATCAAACAAGGTCTTGCACATCCTGACCCCCCAGAAATATTTATACAGATTTAATGCAATAGAAATGTTTAGTTTTGCTTTTTAATTGTTGACTATGGATTATTTTGAAACATATATCTTAAAACTTCTCTATAGGGCTGGAGAAATGGCTCAGTTGGGAGCACTGACTCCTCTTCCTGAGGACCTGCATTCAATTCCCAGCACCCACATGGCAACTCACAACTGTCTATAACTCCAAGATCTGACACCCTCACACAGGCATAAATGCAGGCAAAACATCAGTGCACATAAAATAAAAATAAAGAAAAAAATTTCTTTATTTCCCATCTTAAAAATAAAAAACCTCTTGCAATAATATCTTAGCTTCCAAATAAAACACCCCTCCCCCAATCCAAATCCCTTATCACTTAGTACTAAAGCTTTTAGTAGCTTCTATGAATCTTTGTCCAGTTAGGTTGAAGCCTCTGTTTCTGATCTAAATTTCTGAGGTCACTTGAAATTTTAGACTATTAAGGGTAAGAATCATGAAAATTTGTCTTCTATTTTTTTTTTTACCAAATAGAAATGAGATTTTTATGTAGTAAAATAAAACTCAGCCAATGGAATAAAGACAAGATGAGGTCATACAGTTTTATTCCCAATTTGCTTTCAACACTTTACATATAAGAAAATGTATTCCAAAATAAACATTCTGTGGTCTTCTTAAGCTGTCTTCAACGTAAGTTTATGTTATAAAAATACTTTTGGCAGAATATAAAAACAGTACCTCAGCTTAAAGAAACAACTAAAATTTAAAGTAGGGCTATGTCAACACTTCCAAAGTAAGTCTTAGCTTTCAAAGAAACCATATCTGATATATCCTTATATCCAAATATTTAAATGAAATTAGGTACAATCAGTTGCAAATTGCAAGAATAATTAATTTTTAGGTAAAAGGGAACCTGATGTCTTTATCATGGAAAAGTATCTATTGTATTTCTCCTGGTTTATAATTCTAGACATTCTGTTGGTTACTGTTGGCAGACATTGCCATCTGGTGGTTATTTCTTGCTGAAGAGTACCTTCTACTACTGGTCTGTTCAGGGAAGCTTAAGGGACTTACACTCACACAACTCCATCTTCCTGAATTGGATCCTGATTAAGAAATGAGTCATGGCTTACACTTTCTTCCCTGTATTAAGTACTTGTGAATACTGAGGTGAACACATCTGGAGGGAGCCATGCATGCAAGAAAACGAGAGAGAGCATTTCACTCTTCACTCCTTCTCACTCTCCACTTCCATTAGCCACACTTCTGCTCAAACAAGCTGACAAATCCTGGTAGGATTCTCTCAAGTTTCTTTCCCCATGACCACAGAGTCAATGAAAACAGCATAAAACAGGCCAAAGGCTGATTAATTATTCATTACTGAATTATCTCTACTACTGAAGTCTAGAGAAACAGAAGAGGTCAACTCACCCCAATGGCCAAATAATTGTGTATTGACTCATGTAGTCCTAAAACCAACTATCAGTGACTGACTGAAGGAGAAAGGAAGAGAGAACTACAGCTTGACTTAAATTGTTTTTATTATTTATTACATGTAAGCCAGGACATAAAGCCAAGCCATCTACTTGTTTAAGGTAGAGACAAAACATCACAACGAAATAAAAATGATGCTAACAGTTTGCAAATATTGCTAATGATGTTTTATTGAACAAGTTATTTTAGATTAAACAGTTATTTGAAGAACTTTAAAAAAAAACAGACCACTTAGTAGAATTCAAACTTACAGTCCAAAGAGGGTTTGTTTCTGTATATAGTAGCTTTGGTCCAAAAAAGACCAAAGGTGGCTAAAAATAGAATTATGGTATATTAAATATATATACACATATATATCAGAAATATATTAGTCTCCCCAAAAGCTGGCTGCTTCCAAACTAGATTTAATATTCTGCATATTTTCCCTTCGCTGCTTGGTAAACACATTGGCCTCTCCTTTCTGCAGCCGGCGCCTGGCAGCTGACTTCTGCTGCCTTGTCAGCTGGCGCTTCACCTTCTGCTTCACCAATTCCTGGAAAGATTTTGTAAGTTAGTATCACTAATAACCATTTTGATAAAGAACAGAAAATCATTAAAGCAAAGATTTACATTGCTAGTATCTTTCTGATTTACATGTTAAAGATGACTTTATAAAATTCCTAATGACACTATATGAGCAGTAGTTAAACCAGGAGTTGTTGTAAAACTTAAAATTTTACATTCTTTGCAGAAATACAGATTATACAGCCAAAGGGGTCACTGTAGCATAATAGTTTATATTACAAGTCACCAGAGTGCCACCTAGTGATCATCATGGGCATTGGAGGGAAAAAAATCAAGATGAAAACTATTCCTTCTTTTATGGTAAAATAAGATATGATTTTATAATAATTAATTTATTTTTTGAGACAGACAGTCTCATGTAGCCTGGTGCCCAGGCTGGCCTTAAACAGGAATGTAGCCAGATAATCTTGCCCATCTAATCCTCCTGTGTTCATTTCTTAGTGCTGGAATTACACAGCCACACCTTGTTTGTGGTGTTAGGGATTGAAAACAGGATGGGGTCACAGTCATTTACGGGAAGTCTTCATAAGGTTTCTAGAGATTCACACATAGTGACCAAAATTTCAGTCACTCATAGTTTAAATGCCATTATGTACCAATCACATGACTGAAGACTTAAAGAAAAACTGAAAATTTAGTTCATAATGATCTTTTCTTTCTCAATAGTCCTAATTCAGAATAATGTACAACTTCTACAAGGTAAGTTTTTGTGTAAGGAAAATCTGAGTACAAAACTGCATCCTTCTTTGTTCACTATGAGTATCTTTTAAAACACACAATTTTACATAAATAGAAAAAAAATCCAACACAGTAACTTTAACATATAAAAAATTCAACAAATTACTATCATTTTTCTTTCTTAATGTTAGAAAATAATTTTGGAAAGTGCAATTAAGGCAAGTGGTTGTAAACTTGCACAGTGCTGCCAAGGAATCAGGAAAATAAGCAAATCCAACATAGTTTTGCTGGAGTCTTGCTCTTTCTAAATGTCAGGAAGGAGTAATAGTTTTGACCATGGAGATAAAGAAACAATTCTTTGGCAGGCCATAGAAAGAGGGTTTGATTTGTGGGATGCAGTAATCTCCACATTGATTCTTCCTTCTGGGTAGTTCATAACAAAGGCTGGCTTACCATGTCAGAAACCTCAGTTGGGGCCAGTTTGCTTACTGTCCTGTCCAGAAAATGTCCCTTTTGCGAACTGTTTGCATACTACTACTAAATGTTGAAGGAACCAACAAAAATTTGACACCAAAGACATTTACAATTACCTATTTCCCAGAATGTAAAAAAGTAAGGACAGAACACCTTCACATTTCAGCTATATCGTTATGGCCTTACCTTTCTGCAAAATTGTATAATTTCCTTGTTAAAAATCAATAACTGTGGGTGGGGTGGGGGTAGGGAAATGGCTCTTTCAGTTAAGAGCACTGACAACTCTTCCAGAGTTCAAGTTCAACTCTGAGCATCCATATGGCAGCTACCTCCAAGATCTAACAGCATCACATAGACATGTTTAGGCAAAACACCAATGTAAGCAAAATAAAAAAATTATCACTACAAACAACCAAACAAAAGACTTAATCACATGAGAAAATATAAAATCCCATCTGGATCCAAAATACATAACATTTTATCTCTCAAATTCAAACTAATTTTTATGCTGCCCCATCCCTATCCCTGGAAACTGCTTATTCTAGGTAAAAGTGAACCTTCTTCTCTCTTACTGTACTTCTGAGTGCCTGTTAATTTTATAGAATTAACACATGAAAACCAAGTATCTAAATGACCTGAAATCCTCACAACACCAAAGTTCACTACTTTCTTCACAGCACTGGCTCAAACAGCTGGTATATGTGTAATACTTACTGGAGGAATTGTTGAACAGCTTAGGATACTGCTTGTAGATGTAACACTGAGAGTTCTTGTTCTGTGCTGAGTAACATTCCTCATATTGTCTTCATCTCTAGAATAAACAAAATACAGGAAATACACAATTTATCTTGTTAATTTTTATAATGTAAAAATTAAATTGATTTGTATTTTTTTACAGTGAAGCTTAAAATTACATGACTCATAATTATGATATTTATAAAAGTAAAAAGTGAAACTATTTGCAACTTGGTCTACTGCATTTCAACATTCATGGAATATCTGACAAAAGTCACCATCAAACTTTCCAAATAGAATGTTTCAATAACTGAAATCATTTTCCCACAATTCATTTTTGTTTTTCACTAAGTTAAATAAACCAATTTCTCACACTTTTGAGTGTCTTTCTTGCCGCCCTCTGAACAAAAGGGGACCTAGTATGGACAGATATAATCTCATTTTCTGAGACAGGGCCTCATTTGTAGCCAAGGCTGATTGATCCTCCTACCTCAGGCCTCAAACCTCTATAAGGGTGGCTATGTACCACCATGCCCAGCCAGAGACAAACTACACTATGAGTCATAATAAAAATTACAATCATGGATATCCCTCTGCTTTTCAGTGCTCAATATTTTAATATAAACAATGTACAAGAACCCAGGAAATATTTTCCATAACATCTGTTTTTAAAAATTTACATTTATTTATCTTTCTGTGTGAGCAGCACATGCCAAAGTGTGTTTGTAGAGACGGAGAATATTTGCAGGGGTCAGTTCTCTTCTTCCCCATGTTGTTCCTGGGATAAACTTGCTAGCAAGTAACTTTAGCTTCTTCTGAGCCATTTCCGTGGCCCTGCAACATACATTTTTGCTTGTACATTCTCTGATTAAATGTCTATTCAAGGAATAAAATTTTGCACAGTATTTGTTCAGAATAAGACCAAATCCTTAATCCTACTCTCTGCTTAAAAAGACCACAAACACTGTTTTTTGACTAGGTTTGTTTTTTTTTCTTCTAAACATTATACAAGGTATACCTCAGAAGGTGCTTCTGAACTGGTAAACTGAGTAAGGTAAACTGTCCTCTCAATGTGTGTAGATATCATCAAAGTCTGGAATGTAATGGCAAAAAAAGAGAATCCTCTCTTCCCAACTATCTCTGAGCTGGGACATAAACATTCTTTCTCTGGAATTAGATTAGAGCTTACAATATAAGTTGCCTTGAGCTTTCAGCTTGCTCAATGTAGACCTTGGCATTTCCGTTTATATAACCCCAAAGACCAATTCCTTATAAAGTCAATCCCAGACTTAGTAAGTCTGATCTTACAAATTTTCAGCTTTGTAACAGTGTTAGCACATTTTGGTGAAACCCAAAACTTTGATCTCCTCTAGGGCTGTTACTAAGTACTGATACACTTGAGATGCTGGAAAAGTCTTCCAAAGATCTAATTGACTATGCAATCACAAGGGCAAATGACATATATTTACCATATGTTGTTTCTAAGCTATATTTTCCTTCAAATTATAACAGGCTTATTAGAATGTGAGCCCAACGTAAGTATAAGTAAGTACCCTTAATAAATTTCCTATTGATCCATTTGGTTTAGAGAACCCAGATGATCAAATCAGATCAAAGTCTGGTATCACAGCTACCTTTCTGACTAGCTGACTTCTTATTAAGCTTCTGCTGTAATTCCCAAAGTTCATTAATGGGCAGTAGCCCAAAGGCAGAAGATGCAGAGCTCTATGAAAAAGAAACAAAATTCTCACATTTTACTTCATAAAAGTAAATAAAAGAAAGGTGTCCTTAAGACACACAGATCGGGTTTGGAGGACCTGGAGGTGGCAATTTTGGAGATGTCCCTGGTTATGAAAACAAAAATGGCGGTGGGGAACTGGGATATGGCAGCCAGAGCATGGTGTTATGATGACTAGGGAGGAGGAAGCTATGGAATTTGGAAACTATAGCCAGCAGCACTATAAAGATGGGCCAATGAACCAAGGCAAATTTGGTGGTAGCAGGAAACTGAGGTAATCACATGATGGAGAAAACTAGTCCTGGAAACAGTGGAGGAAATGGGTGATGGTAAGAGAGACTAATAACGAGCTTCTTACTTGCCATGGTCTTCACTGTACAAACAAGAGGATGAGATCCCAGATAAACAGAACTGCTTCTGGTTATTAAAATAACAATTCTAAGAAAACTTTTATCTCAGTCACACATAAATGTGCAGTGATATGGCAGAAGACAGCAGACATAGAGAGCAATTTTGTGAATGGGCTGAATTACTTGATAACATTATCTTAGTGTGGAGAAAAGAATAAGGCAGTTTTTTAGTTTCCTAATTTTCTTTCTTGCCTAACTAGCTCAGAAGGTAGAGCATGATATGCTTAATTTTCTAGTGGCTTTTGTTAAGAGTGTAGAAAAACAGCATTCCTTTCGTGGTAATGTTATGTAGTTATCAGGTGGCGTTAAACTTTTAGAGTTAGGGTAGATATGAGGTGACATTAAACTTAAAAAAAATAGTTCTCAAGGTTTTGAAAAGTATTAGATGGGAAGACAGCACACAGCTTTTCTTTTTTAAATATTAAGGCATTGTACACTTAAAATTTAATAATAGATCAACTCTAAAGTAATAAAGGATGCACCTCTGAACGTGCACTGGAAAATGCTTAACAATGCTCTGCTGATCTTGTTTTGTTATTTATTTTTTAAAAAATATTTATTTTGTATGTACACACCAGAAGAGGGTGCCAGATCTCATTATAGATAGTTGTGATGCACCATGTTGTTGCTGGGAATTGAACTCAGGACCTCTGGAAAAGCAGCCAGTGCTCTTAACCTCTGAGCTATCTCTCTAGACCGCTGATCTAGTTTTGTATACTAACGTTCTGAAATAAATAAAATCACTACTGCAATAAACTATAGTTTGTTTCTAGATAAAATTATTCCAAATCTAAAAATTAGGCTTTAGGATTGCTAATTTAAGTTGAGCTTAACATGCTCAAGACAAGAAAATTTTTTTCTTAAAATTCAGTACCATTGTGTGGCTTTAAGTGCACACAAAAAAATGAACAAAGGACAGAAGATCCAAAGCACCAGGAAATATTCTCAGTAGATATTTAACACAGAAATTATATTCGTATGTTTTACATATAGTTTAAACATATTAAAATGTGTTAATGAAGCAGAACTTACCCTGTCTAAAAACAGATCTACTTATTAAGAGATCTATATTAATTCTATGAAGTTCTAAGTTTTATCTTAAGGCAAAATTCTGTGAAATTTAGTCAACGGACTATCTGTAATCAGATAAACTGAAAAGACAAATTTGGTTTTTACATGTGATGGCATTGCACAATTATGTAATAGCATCTGTTCTTTTTCAAATTGGCTTCCTTGTCAGAGGCAAAGAATGTACTGATCTCAAGACTAAGGGTAAAAAGCAAACAAATATCTATACCCGAAAGACCTGAGCTCCTTGTCCGACGATGACAAGGCAATCAGACTGGGATATTCATCCTCACATTCTTCAGAGCCAGCCTGGCTTCTCCACTGACTTGTCTGGCCATCTTGTCTGGTATCATTTTCAGAATTATTGCTCTCCTCAGAAAACCCAGTAACAGAATTGTGGGTAAGAACCTGCCCTTTCATTTCTTCTAAAGCTTGATTTAATTCAGTTACTTCAAAACTGGATACATCAGCACTCTGTTCTGATAAACTGTCTTCCTTTATTTGCTTGAGGTCTCCAAATGAGTAGTTACCCGATTCATCTACTGGATTCAGTTCATTTTTCATTTCTGATCTCAAAACTTTGGGTTTTTCTAACGCCTCTTCATCAGAGAATGAGAAGTCAGATTCATCTTCTGTCTCAGTAGTTTTATCATCAGGACCTAATGGATGTAGCAGTTCATCATCTGCTTGTAGTTCTTTTGTGTAACCACTGGCAGAGACCTCAACATCAAGAGTATCCTCCCTCCTAGGGAAAGAAGTAACAAATGACATAAGAAAAAGATATCTGAGATGAATAGCACCACTCTAATAAATAATGCATCTGAAGTGAGTTCAAATGGCCTTCCACAGTTTAAACTTGTATTTAAATTACTTACTTATAAAAATGTAAGATATTTGAAGAAAAAAATGACTAAAAAGCAATGTAATAATAAAGATTATAGAAACCAATTGATTTTTATTAACTTGGTAAATTAACTTTCAAAAAGGGTAGGATTGCTTTTTAAGGCTAACATAATTGTCATCACAGAGGCTTCATCCAGCTGACAGGAACAGATGAAGACACTCACAGGGAAACATTAGGTGGAGCTCAGGGGACCTCATGGGAGGGGGGGAGGGAGTAGTGTAGGAGCCAGAGGGGTCAAGGACACAGCCCACACAATCAGCAAACAAGGACTCAGGGGGGCTCACAGTGACTGAGGCACCAATCAGGGAGCCTGTAAGGGTTTGATGTAGTTCCTATAAATATATGTTATAGTTACGTAGCTTGGTGTTCTTGTGTGACTCTTCATAGTGAGACAGGAAGCTATCTCTGACTATTCTGCCTGCTTTTGGGACTCCTTTCCTTCTACTGGATTGCCTTGTCCAGCCTTGATATGAAGGTCCATGCCTAGTCTTACTGTAACTTTTTTGGTTGATATTTCTGGGAGGTCTTGTAAATGGAGGATGGATCTAGGGGAGTGAGGAGATGGGAGTGGTGACTGGGAGTAGAGGAGGGAGGGGAAACTCGGGTTGGAATGTAAATAAATTTAAAAAGGGGATAAAAGAAAAAAGATTGCTTTTTAAAAACTATATAACAACAAATTCAAACCAGAAAATATTTTAAAACTGTATAAAACCAACAGACTAACTCAAAAATATACATAATTTGAATAAAAGCAGACATAAGGCTAGAGATACAGCTCAGCATATATGACTTTTCTACTGGAAGGGGGTTTGGTTCCTAGTACCCACTTTGATTGGCTCACAGTTACCAGCTCCAGGGGATTTGATTCTCTTCTGGCTTCTGTTGGTACTTGCACATTATATGTGCTGGCTAGTATATTATCAATGTAACACAGGCTAAAATCCTATGGGAAGAGGGAATCTCAATTGAGAAAATGTCCCCACCACATTATCTATGAGCAAGTCTGTACAGTTTCTTGATTCATGATTGGACTTGTGAGAGTCCAGTTCATTTTGGGTAATGCCACCCCAAAGCAGGTGGTACTGGGAGGTTTAAGAAAGTAAAACCTAAGACACAGAAATAAACTTAATTAAAATAAAAACTAAAATCTTAAAAACCAAAACAAAACACCAATTTCACTAAGATTTGACACCTGATTTCTTATAAGTGGATTATGAACATTTGATATATTCTTCAAAATATAAAGGTGTTGATTTCATAAGAAAATAAATGCATCATTTAAAAGTTCAATTGTTTCTTAATGGACTGATGGCAAGTATTTTCGAATCTTGTACTAATTCATGTACTGTAGAGTGGTGAAGATCAATAGCAATTGTGTGTCTGGACATTATTTCACACAAAAGAATTATCTTTAGAATTAAGCAAATAATCTACTGAAGGAGGTCTATCATTATAAACAGTACTAAATACAAACCTGATGTCACTAAAGGTTGGGTAGAGTTCACTTTCATAGCCAAAACGTTTCATGAAGAACTCTCTAATGCATTTAACATCTCTGTCAAAATACCTGAAAAAGGAAAACATTCATTTTTAATGTTATCTTTTCTATTCCAATTATCTATTTCTGTACAGGACACATAGCCTCTCCATGTATCTGCTTCAGACAAACTTTTTTTTTTTTTTTAAGACAATGTTTCTTCATGTATCCACAGCTATCCTGGAACTAGCTTTGTAGATGAGGCTGGCTTTGAATTCACAAGAGATCTGCATGCCTCTGCCTCCTAAGCACTGGGATTAAACATGTGCTCCACCACTGTTCAGCTTCTCTGACAAGTTTCATCTAAATAAATTAGCTCCATGGCCAAGAAAGCTTGATTTGAATGT
The DNA here is from genome assembly GCA_004025045.1 of Sigmodon hispidus. Classification (NCBI taxonomy): domain Eukaryota; kingdom Metazoa; phylum Chordata; class Mammalia; order Rodentia; family Cricetidae; genus Sigmodon; species Sigmodon hispidus. The sequence continues at coordinate 25,081 of PVIH01010233.1, read as the reverse complement.
TAAATCCAAAGTGTTTTAATGCTTTCTTCATTGTAGTTTATGTGTTAGATTCTTAGGATAAGCATAATGATTACAATTTAAATTGTATCTAAATATATTTTCTCTAATTAAAATAAAGTAGCAAAGATTCTCTTACAGGGAAAATTCTAGTAGCTAGATATCCTTTATTAAAAAAAAAAAACAAACCTTCATCATTGAAACAATTTACTGATCTAAACAGAAACCTGAAAATTATGAATAAAAAATGATTCTATCATACACAAATATCCACAACTAGAATCAGTTTTAACACACACCATTCAGCATTTGAATGGGAAGTGGAAACCATCTGTGGAAAATCAATCATGGTGATATGGTCATCTTTATCCAATATGAGATTGAATTCATTGAAATCTCCATGAATCAGCCCATGATTTCCAAGTTTGATTATTAGTTCCATAGCTTCATCATAAACTGATGCAGGGTCTTCAACATGATGTATCTGACACCTAAAAGAATGGAAATAATGAATGTTATTTGTATATGTTCATAATTTTAATGAGTATAAAAATGTATGTGTAAAAGACATTTCAATTCTCAACCTTCCAGTTTCCTCCTCATTCTCATCAGAACTGTGCCTCAGCTACTAACAGATCACACCATGCTCCAACCCTGTCTGTTTTCCACTATCACTTCCTTTTTCACATCTTCTGCTTCAACGGCTCTTTTTACCTATGCCTTTTCTTATTTCACTCATTCTACTTTCAACAGATTTCCTTCCACCTCATTTAAACTAAAATGGCTCAAGACAATTTCTTCTATGCTATTAAGCCTAAATTCTTAGTCATTTCCATTTCTTTCCTCTCCCTGAAATACTGTCTTCATTAAACTACAGGGCACCACTCCTTTCAGATTTTTTTCTTTACTGTTCATTAGAGGCCAAAGTCTTCACTATCTTTACTATTATGCCACCTCTTTCACACTCAGATCTAATCCCAAATGACTCATGTTGCTACCTATACAACATACTGAGAATCTGAACACTTTTCATTACCTTCATGACTATGATTATGATATTATTCCCTCTTGCCTGGACTGCTCTAAGTTCCCTAACTTATCTTCCCTGACTGTTTCTTGGATCTGACTGTTCACATTTCTCCCTCTTCCTGCACATCCCACCTTCGTTACCCTATTTGCTATTGTAAGGATTCCTGGCATGCAGCAGCACGTCCCCAGGCCCACTGTTCTCTTAAAAGGAGACGTCATGTGGAAGTCTGACTCTCTTTTCTCTTCTGCTTCTCTGCCCCTGAACTCACCTGGCAACTCTCCTGAATAAACTCTGGTAAGTGTGTGCATCTGTTCTCAGGAGTGAAATCAACAGTTATCTCTCCAGCCACAGCTGTGAACGCCTAAGGACCAAAGCTCTTCCTTTACATAAAATATTGCCTTGGCTAGTTTCCTAAGATTTCACCCTGTGAATGACACTTTCCTGACTATCTTTAAATAGAAATCTCCTACCTCTTGCCTCTTCATTGACCTTTATTGATAGAATTTACCAATACACTCGATATATTATGTATTTCCTTGTTCAGTTTCAGATCAGGAACTTTTTGGTTCACTGTTGAGCTTGAAAATATTGGTATGCAACAGATCCTTCATAAACACTGAACAAATCAATTTTCAACTTATTTTTTCATACCTCTTTAGAAATTTCTAACTTCTCAGAAACAGCATTCCAACAATTCAATATGTTTTACTTAAAAACATGAACCTTAAATTTAGTTATTAGGACCTATGCTTTCAAGTTTAGTGAATACTTACAGGGGGTAACCACTGATAAGCTCCATGATTACTGCATGGCGATTGTAATCAATTGGCTTTGGAACTGGAAATTTCCTCTCATATAATGCCTAAAACAGAAAAATATGAAAAGCTAATAAAAAAAATGTATTTTCCTACAAGGCGTTACAAAATTTTGGTCAACCTAAGGGTATTTAATGCATGGTTTACACATTGTAAGAATTACTTATACATAAAAATAAGTTTCCTTGAATTAACTTTTCCGCTTAAGTTGTACAATTACTATGTATTCGATACTGTGATTGAAGACAAAAATGAATGTAAAAAATTCTTATAGTCCCTTAGGGTATTTCCTTTCTGATTTTTTTTGAAGTCTCCTGTCACCTGTTGATATATGCTCGTAATACTGCAATAGAAACAAATTTTGATTTAGCTTTTTTGGCATTAGAAAGTCAGTCAGTCATCTCAAAGGTCAAGCATTTTACTCTGTCAATCACTGAAGCTGCTCTCCAGAATACAGTATGTGATACAGTAAGTAACAAGTATATACCATGGCAGTCTGAGCCAGATGCTACTTTAGACCATTCATACCTCTTCCTCTCTAACATCTGTAATGCCAATATTTTGGCTAGGCCTTTGTTATTTATGTATGATTATTCCTCTAGTGTTCAATTTCTTGCCACCATACCTCACCTATAGGCCATTATCAGACCAGATACTTATGTTAATGCATAATTTAAAAGTATCTACAGTGGATGTAGATACTTTATTTCAGTCTGAACCATTTTTGTATTTTTGTTGCTCAATTTTCAAAATTCTTTTTTGAAATTTGTGTCTACACAAATTCTTCAGCTGGTACCAAAAGTATACACAGGACAGTCACTTCAGAACCACCTATACACAAAGGGCTCACATCTGCTCATGTCTTGGTCTATACTTAATCTTATGCAAAGTCCTTTCCTTAAACTCATATCCACCTTTACGAATTCACTCAACTCCCGTTCACTTCACAGGATCTTCCTCTTCATGTTTACTCTAACTTTAACATATACATTTTTCTTTGTGTCTGATATCTTTCTAACTTTAGAGTAGTCTATATTGGCTAGTCCTTCGGTATTCAGTCTTTTACCCTGTATTACCACAGTACTTAATTTTAAAAACTTTTTTAAAACCACAACCTTTTGTGGATAAGAACTGAAATACTTCCCACAAATTTTTGTTTACTTTATTTTAAAAAGTTGTGCATCAATACAGATGAGTTTTAATGAGTCTCAGCAGCAGAAGAGCATAGTATAATCTTAAAAATTATATAAACATTTGTCTAGAACAGTGGTTCCAAACCACTCTCAACCCCTTTGGGGGATGATGGGCAATTTACAGGAAGCAACCTAAGACCATCGGAAAACACATTACTATTCATTCATAACAGTAGCAAACTTATAGTTAAGAAGTGGCAATAAAAATAATTTTATGGTTGGGGGTCACCATAGCATGAAGAACTATATTAAAGGGTTGAAGAGTTAGAAAAGTTGAGAACCAACTCTCATGCTGTGGGATTTGTTTCTGTATGCTGTAATAATAAAGGAACTGCTCTAGCCTATGGCAAGGCATCTTAGAAGCAGGCAGGAGAAATCCAAGCATAGATAAAGGGGAAGAAGGTGGAGTCAAGAGAGATGTAAGCTGCTGCCAAGAGAGGAAGATGTAAAGGAACTCAGGCAATCAGCCTGAACATAGGTCAAACAGTCTGTAATTAATATAAGACTGTGTGATTATGTGGGACCAAGCAGCTGTGGGCAGTTTATTTGGGACTGCTGGTTCAGATCTTGGGGTGAGGTCAGGCCAGAAACTTAATATTATACACTCTCAAGTCACAGCTTAATCTTTATTTTAGTTTTTTCCTTTTGGGAAAATATCAATGCATTTACGAGTACCTATGTGCAACCAGGAAAAAAAATGTAACACACAGCATCAGAATTATTTATATCACTTTAAGAATTCTCCTACCACTATTAACAATTAAAGGATCAGATTAAATAAACTATTCGAAGAAAAAAAGCTGAGCTTCTAATTCTCAGCAACTAAGGTTTGTTTTTTTTTTGTTTGTTTGTTTTTTTCTCCCCGTTATGTGGGAATCAAACACAGCAATCAAACTAAAACCTGGGCCATTAAGATGGCCCAGCAGGTAAAGACACCTAATAGACCTGCATTTCACTCCAGAGACTCTCATGATGGAAAGGAATAAGTGAATTCTGCAAGTTAGTCCCCCCTCCCCACAAATGTAAAAACAAAACTAAAAATAATCAAGTAAATTTTAACAAACCCTACTAGACAGAATAACTTATTTTCTATTAAACATAGTTGTTGATAATATTTAAGCAGTGAAGATACTTTTAAAAATCTATGTGGCAGGTAGGTAACAGATAGCATTTTATTGTATAAAATGTGAATTAATGTTTTTCTTATTATTCATATTTTCATATTATTCATATAAAGACAAATATTAATTAACTTATCTGAAACAAGAATTCCAGATACTGCTTTCAATAAAAAGGACATTTATACAGCCACACACATAAATTTGCATAACAATAAAATACTTTCATTAAGAGGAAGCCACTAGGAAAAGAACATAATCCACAAAGTTCAAGTTGACTGTAGGGACTGAGCTGGGGGTCATTAAGGTCTTTGTAATGGTTGGTTATAATGAACTACAGGTTATCACTTTTTTTTTTAACGAAACATAAAATCATTAAAAAATACCTTCATATAGGCAAATTCCTTCATGGCAGAGAGACGAGATAAATACAGCCAAGAAACATTATGCCTGTGCTTATGATAATCACGCTTGTTTTTCAGATTTCGAAAGGAGGTTCTTCCCAGTCTGTGAAGCTTCAGTGCAAACTGCTGTCCTTCTTCATTTGCAACAATGTAAATATCTAGAGCAAATATTGTAAAAGCATTGTTAGAACACTCACTCCAATGGGTTAAATAGTTCTAACTTTATCTGCTTTCATGGTATTTGCTATCTTTCCTAATATCCTTGTGCAAAACATTTCATATCTTAAATGACAACCCAGAATGTGTTCATATCTAACTGTAAAAGAAAGCAGAGATTTACTTAGCCAAAAGGGTACTACTACTTTCAAAGATACTCAATACTTACATTTATCATTATATCAAAACAATCATTCAATTCATTGCATAAGCACTTCTCGGGAAAGAAGGGCTAGGGATCTAACACAGGCCTTGCATATGGCAGGCCAGTGCTCTATGAATGATTACATCCTCAGTCCAAGAAAAGTGATTTAACTTCTTCTGATTTAACATATTCAATTCAACTGCTTAGAATTTAATTGTGTAAGTAAACTAGAGATCTTCTTAATAAGTCATTTGCCAACTATCAAAGTAAGTTAGTTGTTGTATTGACATTTATAATATGTTCTAAGTACATTAAGAAATTTTAATCATTTCTATTAAAATAGGCTATCATATCTCTACTGACAGAATACAAATCATTTCACATATTTTGAAGTTTGGTGATATCAAAATTTATTTACTTTTTCCCTGTTATGAAGTGAATTGTGTTCCTCAAAATTTCCTCAATGAAGCACTAAACTTTAATGTATCTATCTAAAGATAGGGTGTGATGATATACTTTGTATTTAATAAAGTCTGCCTGAAAAATCAGAGGACTGCCAAGCTGCACATGGATTTAGCCATGAAGGTCAGTGAGTGGTAGTGACCCATGCTTTTAATCTCAGGCTCTGGAGGCAAAGATTCTTCTGGATCTCTGTGAGTTCAATGCCAGAGGCAGACACACACCTTTAACCCTGACACTAAGTCTAAGGAGGAAGTGAGATAGCTGGCCTATACTTCCATTCCTTTTCCACTGTGGACTCAGAGGATTCAGTCTGAGGATTTGAGAAGACAGGCCTGAGGACTTGGGTAGGTGAGAATTGGCTGTGGCTTGTTTCTCTGTCTCTTATCTTTTGGATTTTCCCAACATCTGGCTACAGGAGTTTTTATTTATAATACCAAATAGCATTCATGTAGGGACTTCCATTACTACTCACAATTAGAAATAAATGAAACTCAAATCACTACTGCTCAGAAACTGGTAAAACCAACCAAAGAGCAACCACCTCACCATAACACTGTACAATTATGGAAAAAGTACCTGCTGACATACAAGGTCAACAAGAGTAAAAAGCAGACAGAAATTAAAATATAAGGGCCTGAGTAATGCTTACTTCCACTCTTGACTACAATCTGAAGTGAACAAAAAAATAACTCTAAATACACATAAATGTAGCTGTTTTTATACGGAAAATTTCTCATATTAAACAAGAAAAAGTCTTAGCTATGGAGATAATCAACAGAAAATTAATTAAAACGTATATTTGAAATAAGACTAGATTTTATTGTACTTTCTATTTTTGCAATGTTAATGCTTATCATTTTACTATTCAACTAATTTTTTAAAAATTAAAAGATAAACAAAGTGATTCATAACAACTTAGTTTTCACATAATTAAAGTATTTACAATAGCTAATTCATAATATAAAATTTAAAAGTAACAAGTGAAAGAACAGTTAACAGGAAGGTTATGTTGTTACCCAGAGAAATAGTCCACTTATACATTCATGCTCAAAAGAAACCATCTCTTATTCTTCTTGTCTTTCACAGAAGTAAATGAATACACAACTATTTGCTCAATGGTATTTTAAAATGCTGTTAAGTTTTGTGTTGCTGTGACAGAACAATATGTCTGTGGTATTGATATTCACTATCTTCCATTAATTCCTTTTGATATATATTTTAATTGTTACAAATGCATACCTTATCAGATATAAAATAAGAGCAAATATAATATTTACCAAAGATGTGAGCTATTAAAAAGGCCCGAAGTATACCTGAGTCGTAAAATATGTGCTAACATGTATGAACCCTGGAAATTCTTGGTATTACTGAAATGATAGCAATGGACTTATGGAGGTAATTATAACCTACTAAATTACTGTTAATAAATATGCACTGCTTATGATCAACTTTCTGACTTACTGTTTAGATGGACTATGTAACAAAATGAAAGAATACTTTCTCAACGTAAAATAAAAACTTAAGCAAAGACAATGCTTTCAACAATACTATTAGTACATACCTGACTCTTTGCCAACACCCATCTGATTTCCAACAGACTCAATTACCTGTCTAGAAGACAGTGTTTTCAAAGCTAGGTAATCATAACCAGCATTTGTCAATCGATAGCCCTGTACAGCTAGACAAAAATTAGATAAGAACATTATTTAGTTGCACTGTAACAAAAAAGATATAACAACTCAAGCCAAGCATTAAAGATGAAAAGTCTTAGCTAGAAAAAGATAATTATCTTGACTTCTGAAGTCCCAATTTCTTCTCTATTACAGAACTACTGAAAGTGTGATTTTATATATAGACACCAACTTGAGGATTTGTAAAAAGATATACACAAACTCAAAGGTATTTAAGTTCTGGATATTTCATATTGATCTGACCATGAATTTAAGCCTATTTTTGTATATAACCATTATCTTCTTTACTTTTTCTTATATTTATAAAAGATCTGCAAAAGGCTTTTAAACCTTCAGCCTTCATCACTGATGGCTGGAGAAGAAATACTCTAGTCTCCAGAGAGGCTGAATTTTCCAAAGGTGGTGATAACTGTGTGACTATCCTATTTGTTCTGCAGTGTGATCTTGCTACATTCTCTGCTCTCTTGGACTTGAGTGGACTCTGTGATTGTTTTTGAGCAATTCGACATGGCAGATGAACATGTCAGTTCTTCATTGTCTAGTCAGGCAACTTCATGCCCTTTGGAGGTTGGCTCTACAGAAAACCAATTTAGGTGAAAACTGACAAATAATATAGCATAAAATACTTACTTTTAGTACGTTCCCAAGCTATAAGTTTATGCTTCACTAATTCTCTCAAAACTTTATTACAGCCACCGTGTTTCAGGCTGGCTATAGAAGCAATCAAACTGCAGGGAACAATTTCATGGTTCTTCATGCCCATTTCAACCTGAAAGTAAAGCAATAATTATGATGCTATAAGCAATATGAAGCCTTGTCTATTAAAACCTTGCTAAGAAATTAGCCTCTTGAAACTTTACCGACTAAGTAGATCTCTAGCCACAGGAAAAGATTTTGAGAAATGTGCTGTTAAGCAAATACAGGCTACAAAGTATTAATGGTCACTACCATGATTTAATTAAACTTTGTTGTTTCATTAAAATAGGAGTAAAGCCAAGATTTTTGGATTCAGGCAGTCTCCACCACTATACAATTCAAAGCAGTAGTACTCATGCCTCACCTTCTGCTACATAGATACTTTCTATCTCTTTATCCTTTCTCACCCTCACGATCCTTATAACTCCATAATGACATTATTAACTTATTTATTGGATTACTTGACGACGAAAGGTATCTCTGTCTGTTTTGCACTCTGCTGAACAGCCTAAAATTGTTACTAAAACCTGACAAGTGTGATTTTCTGAATGAATCAGAGGGAACATTATGTGGCTGGGTCTATTCCTGGGAACCTACCAGGCCTCCTTCACGGATATTTAAGTGTCCCTTTCCCTACTTGGAAAATCAAGGGTCACTGAAGTTTCACGGGCAGCAGAGATACGAGCGCCCCCGAAGCAAAGAAGCAGAAAGAAAGACTTTGTAGTCTTTAGGAAAAGATCCCTCTTTCCCCATAAAGCTTCAAGTCAGACCTTGGTACCCTTTACCCAGATCCCAGCCTCAGCAACGACCCACAGACCAGAGCCCTCACGCTCAGCTCCCAGAGACCTTAGAGGAGCAGAGAGAGGACGGTGTGCTTCTTACCGCAGTCAGGACCCTGAAGTCATCACTGCTCATGTACCTCAGCCTCGCCACATTCACCTTCCCCATGCTTGCTAGGATCCAGCAAAGCTCCCGACGAAGACGCAAAGCTGCTGGGTAATCTCGCGGGCTTGCAGCGGGCTGCGGGTCCACGCAGGCGCAGTATTTAAGGGTCTTGTTAGTAGGTTAAAAACTTCTTCTAGACTGGTATTGAAAAACGTCACGTTTTCTGGTCTTACAACTAAGAAGCATAGAGAAGTGATTACTCAATCTTTCAGTATTTTTTTTACACGTGACTGACTTGGCGGGTTGCAATTGTTTCTTACAATATTCCACGTTACTTTTCAGAGCTGCCAGGACCTGATCCGAAAATAAGGTTCCACTTCCGGAAGCAAAGACGCTCAGGTCAGAGGAGGGGCAAATTTTGTCCCTTTCAGACCGTGTCTGGTTTCAGTGCTGTAGCTGTCTGCTGTAAAATCTGGGAGGAAAATGACCAAGCTAGACTCCAGGCTAGCAAAACCACTGGAAAGAAGGTGACAACAGTGGATGCAGACTCCAGAACTAGTTAGGCGGAGCTGTTGTCCTTATTTCCTAGTGCCTGCTTCCAAAGGAAGCTCGCGTTTTGATGTTTCTGGGGGTCCAGGAGCAATTGAAAGGCTTTTAAGACTTTTAAGTAGCAGATCTTTTCGTCTACTCGTGGGTTAAACTTGGGTTCTACATGCTATCTATCGCCCAGTGTTATTATTGGCTTTATCTTTAATGAGATTGCTAACCACTGGTTTGGTTTGGTTTTCTTTTGAGATGGTACTATAAGCTAACTTTACGTTAAGTGTTGAGATTCGTATACTCTTAAGTTCCTACCATACCCGACTCCTTCCCTTTTCCAAGAACCAATGTATTTCCTTGTTCCCTTTCGAGAGTGGTGCTGGTATGTTGCTCCAGCCAAGAAGCATAAAGCAGATTCTAGGTCTTAGGTCAGACAACTGACCAAAGTGTCGGATGTCTTTCTAGCTAAAGTAGTTGGTACCCTGAGATAAGATCGAAACAGAACAGTCTTGTCTTCTCTGTGCCTCTGCCTTTGGTGTCTTGTGTACTTGAATACAAGACTCTAATTGGGCTTAACTAATTAAGATCGTTTAACTTAATGGAATTTTTTTCTTCGTTAACATTAGAAAATGTAAAAACAAAACGTTTGAAAAAAATATTGGTTGTCAGTCTTTCTGTCTTCTCAGCATTGCTCCAGAAAGCCACCACCAATTCAGTGGGTTTGGACCTAAGTTCTGGGATAGCAAGGGTAATCAGAGTCCAGATTTCTCATCTTTTCAGTATTGTTTACTTTTAATAAAATTATCTCAATAGTTGTTTATGAGTAAAGGATTCAAATTCAGTCTTCCTCTCACACCACATTTAATGTTAACTTTAACCAGTGCTTCTCAACTTTCCTAATGCCGCTACTCTTTAATACAGTTCCTCATGTGGTGACTCCCAAGCTTAAAATTATTTTCGTTGCTACTACATAACTGTAATTTTACTACTATTATAAATCACAATGTAAATCTTATTTTGGAGATAAAGGGTTGCCTGAGGGGTCGGGACCCACGTGTTGAGAACCACTCACTTTAAAGTACAGACTATTCTTCCCTCATCACCATTTATCAAATATGGATACCAGATTTTTTGGTAAGCTCCAGGAAAATGCAGTCCTAGCCCTTAAAACTTAAACTTACGGGGAAGGAGCTGAGTAAAAAATTACTAGATGTGACAGAAAAGCCAAGGACTGAGGATCTGAAATTTCCTTTTTCCAGACTTTCTTTCTACAGTCAAGCTTATACATACACACTTGCTTCTTATAAAGTGAAATTCTTGAGTATCTAAAGTTCCTGGAACTCACTCTAGTTCAGGCTGGCCTCGATCTGAGAGATTCCCCTGCCTCTGCCTTACAAGTGCTGAGATTCATAGCGTACACCACCACTGCCTGGCAAGTTCTAACTTTGTAGTCTGGAATTCACTGTATTTAACAATCTACGTCATCCTCTTGAATCAATTTTCAATTGTGTCTAATTTTTTTGTACAAGTCTCTTTCCTCACTACCCCTTCACCTGTAATGTTCTTCACATCTTTATTTCTTTTTCCTAATTGTGATATAAGTCCTATGTATGTGATTCTGCAAGTTCTATTTACCTCATGAAGCATTTATTATTTCTATTTTTATTTATTTCCTAGATTGATATAATAAATTACTACATTTGTGACTTAAAGCAGTAGAAATTGAATTTTTTCATAGTTCTGAAAGCCAGAAACATATAATAATTTCATTGGGTCAAAATCTAAGTGTTGGTATTAAGTGAAAAATAAACTAGGCTCAGACAAATACCACATTTTCTCATATATGCCAAACCTTAATTTAAAATAGTATGTGTGTGAATATGTGTTTATGATTGTATGTTGGTCATAAAACTAAAAGGGACTCACAAAAGGGGAGGAAGAGCTAAAGGAAAATGAGAAATGAGATAGTACTAAAGTCTAAGAAGGAAACAAGGTAGATCTGACTAGGTGAATAAGAATCCACTGTAGATCACAAGGAGTTCTCAAGACAGTAGACTTCATATAAAATGTAATGTTAAACACTCAGTACTAGTCAGGTAAGCAGACAAACTTTAAGTGAGATTCAAAAAATAGAACAGTGACATCAAATATCACTTGTGTTGACTGGTTACAACTTTATTATAGAGAATTATTCTTGAAAACACTTTTAGCTGAATGGTGGTAATAATGCATGCCTTTAATCCCAGCACTTGGGAGGGAGGCAGGTGAATCTCCAAGTTCTAGGCCAGCCTGGTCTACAGAGGGAGTTCCAGGATGGCTAGGGCTACACAGAGAAAACTTGACTTAAGAAACCAAAACCAACCAACCAAACTTATTTTTATACAGTTGGTCCAAGAAATACTTTCTCAAAGTTTCAAACTGCTAAAATGTGTTCCAGTTATATTTAGTGAAAGGCAGTCACTATGGCAAACCTCCAAACACTACACAAGTTTATAAATACCTTAAATTATTTATCTTCTGGAACTCCAACATGTTCTAGAAAGGTTAGGCATGAGGCTGTTCCTTCCTAGTTTTGGGAAGCCTCTGTTTCTGAGAGAGAGGTTCATATGACTTTCCTTTTATAAATATGACTGCGCCTTTTAAAGCAGGTCTTTAATGAATACTATTGTTGGTTTTCTTCAAACTTGCAGCTTTGCTAAGCTGCTGTGGACAGTCAAAGCACATCTGCAAATGTTGGAATCTGTTTCCATTTCCCGGATACTTCAAGATCATTTCTGAATCTGGGGCATGCTTGTTAATAATTGAAGGTTGGCATTAATTGATATGTGGTTGTCACTATTGTTAATACGATTTCCTTTACAGAAGCAAATATAACCTATGTCTGTATGAAGTAAAAGCTTTCAATAGAGTTCATACAAAAATATCGTGTTGTTGACCACTTTAGAGCTTTAATTGTTTCTGTAACTATTATTGGTGGTACATTCTATACCTCTTGTAAAAGTCATTGAAACGATTGTAGTGAGTCTTTCTCTGACCATCCAGCCAGCTCCCAAATAATGACGTGAGGACTTATTATTAGTCATGAAAGCTTCACTTTAGCTTATGCTTGTTTTGAACTAGCTCCTATAACTTAAATTAACCCATTTATATTAATCTACATTCTGTCATGTACTGCCCATCCTGCTTATTCTATGTTTCCTAGTCTAGTTTATCTTCTTCTCTTCCTTTCTCTTCCCTGAAATCCTACCTTTATCTCCTGCTTAGGTATTGGCCATTCAGGTTTTTTTTTTTTTTTTAAATTACACCAATCACAGCAATACACTTTCATACAATATACAAATATCCTGCAACAACTGATTATTCAGTTTGAATATATTGAATCTATCTTGGCTTTACTCTCATGGCTTCTGCTTTGGATAATTTTCTACCCTTTTAACTCATTTTTAATTTTCTATGGAATTTTTATACTAGTTTTTAAAGTTTCTGGACAAATTTACATCCCTCCAATGGATCAATGGATACAGAAAATGTGACATATCAATACAATGGAATATTACTCATCCATAAAGAGTCATGACATTTGCATGAGCATGGGTGGAGCTTTAGAACATCATATTAATAAAATAAGCTAGATTCAGAAAGACAAACATCACCTATGCTGAATCTGAATTTTAAAATGAGATGAAAGGAATGTAGTGGGCTACTGAATTATAGTTATGCCATCACATGAAAGTATTCCTAAAAATACTTTAAGTGCTAAATCTATCTTAGGTAAAACTGTTCTCTAGACCAGTCCTAAATTCCTATATAATGTGACTTAGAGCTAAAACTTAACTATCTGACCATTTAACTGTCATCTCTTCACTACCATAAACAATGCTTGCTTTCTGTACACATCACAACTGTGGTTTTTTCCCCCTTAAAAACTCAAACCAGAAAACTGGAAATCAATCTCCCCAAAGATCCAGCAATACTACTACTGGCATATACCCTAAGGATACACATTTGCATTCCAAAGTCATTAGCTCAACTAGGTTCATAGCAGCATTATTTGTAATAGCAAGAACCTGGAAACAACCTAGATGCCCCTTAACTGAAGAATGGATTAACAAACTGTGATACATCTACACAATGGAGTACTACTCAGCAGTAAGAAAAAATGATATCCTAAAATTTTCAGGCAAATGGATGGATTTGGAGAATATCCTCCTGAGGGAGGTATCACAAATGCTGAAAGATAAGCAGGGGATATAATCACTCATTAGTGGACTTTAAACAAAAGGCTAAGCATGTCCAAGCTGCAAATCACAACCACTGAACAGCTTGGGATCTGAAACACCTTGAACTGGCACCTTGGAGCCCATTCCCTCCAGAGGAACACCTAACTCAGTCTTGATATTGGGATGAGGAAAGCGGATCTGCCTGGAGTGGATGCTGAACTAAGCCACCTTGGGACCTTTTGACCTCCTGCCCATGTTGGGGAGGAGGTAAAGTGATGGGGAGAAGAGTGAATGACTGGGAAGTGTGGGAGGGGTAAGGAAGTCTGAACAAGGGGATACATGGATTAAAAAAGGGAACTGCCCCATGGATGGTTAGTGAAGACTCCATTCTACTTATTCAGGCCTCTTGAGAGTTTTTCCCTTTAGGTGCACCAAAACAGTAGAAGGGTTACCATTTGGGGGAAGACAAAAGGGAAGACAGACAGGAGAGGGTAATGGACAATGAATATAATTAAAGTACATGAAATGCATGTGTAAAAATTTCATAGTGAAAGCTGCAACCGGGTGTTTCTTGAGTCCTGCCTTGCCCAAGGTCTAATCCCTCCCACCCTTGGTTGTGCAGCTGTTTATAAAATAATTACTTAGAGGCCTATATTAATTATAAACTTTGATTTAGGGTTCAGGATGCTTGTTAGCTAGTTCTTTCATCTCAAATTAACTCATTTTTATTAATCTATGTATTGCCATGTGGCTGGTGTCTTACCAGTATATTCACTCACATCTTGCTTCTCCTGGAGGCTCACAGAGGCTCCCCAACTTAATCCTTCTTCCCTTGTATCTCTCTTGGATTTTTCTACCTGGATTATCTTTTGTCTCACCATAGGCCAAAACATCTTCTTTATTAACCAGTGGTAACAACACATATTTACAGCATACAGAAAGCCACTCTTGTGCAATGAATATATGCTAATGAAAGTGCATTCATAACATGGCATTTTATGTTAAATCTTTTTAGTATCCATTTTTTATTTTGAACTAACTCATGACTGTTGGTAGACTCTGTTAATAGTCCTAAATACTGATTATTTCCTTTTTCCCTTTTCAATAACAGCTACTGATTATGAGTTTGACACATGATATCCAAGGCAGTGACCATCTTTTCCAGTCTTAGAGTGAGTTTTAAGTTGTGTTTTTAAGTTCTTATTAAGGGGCATGCCAGTATAAATTATACAAACAGTATGAGTCTTGCATTAAAAAAGGGCATATGTTTTCCTTTGTTTAATTCTAATCTGTAGGCTGAATCAGCTTCAGCCATGCAGATAACTAGTCTAAGGCTATGTATGAAAGTTAAGGTAAGACTTTTATTTTTAGATAACCTCATAGAGAAAGCTTCCGTCTCATTCTACTCTACCTGTTTACCCTAAATATCACAATAAAGAGACAGGCACTTTATTTGTGCTACTGCAGAATCTTTGACTACATGAAAATAGTCATATCTCACTAATATAGATGAGATTTTTAAAATTTAATGCAATTTTTATTGAAAATAATTTTTATATAATATATTCTGATTTCAGTTTCCCCTCCCTCAACTACTCAGATCCTCCTCACTGACCCAAGACCACACCTTTTCTTACTCTTTCATTAGAAAAGAAACAGTTGGACAAGGTGACCCACACCTTCAATCCTAGTACTCAGCAGTGTAGAGGCAGATGGATCTTTGAGTTTGAGGCCACCTTGGTCTACAGAGCAAGTTCCAGAATAGCTAGGACTATGAAGAGAAACATTGTCTTGAAAAATCAAATAAAAAAAGAAGGAAAAGAAGCAAGCATATAAAACCAACAAAGTAACTAGGACTAAACAAACAATCAAAAAAAAATAGAAAAAAAGGAGCCAAAGAAAAAGCTTAAGAAACAGACATGGAAGGACACACATTCGTACACACAAAAATCTCATTAAAAACAAAATTGGAAACCATAATACAAAAGCAAAAACCCTGTAAGGTAAAAAAAAATGTACAAAAAACATTGTGAAATGAAAACCCTCCAAAAATGCTGTTGAGTTTATTTGATGTTGGTCATCTGCTGCTGGCAAAGGGTTTGCTCTAAGTGTGGTTTGTATACCCAATAAATTCAGTTGGAGAAAACCAATTTTTCCTTTGTGAGCAGTTGTTATTTGAAAATGGTGTTTGGGTTAGGGATGGGGCTTGTGTCCACCTCTCCTCTTAGCTCTGGGATCCCATCTGGCTTGGACCTATATGGGCCCTGTATACAGTCTCTGTGAGTTTGCATGTGAAGCTCTTGTTTCCTTGGTGTCTTCCATCCCCACCACCTCTAAACAATCCCTGAGTCCTGACGGGTGGGATCTAATAAAGCTCTCCCATTTATGACTGAATGTTCCAAAGTCTCCCATAGTGTTGGGGGCTTCTATATTTGTTTCCATCTGCTGTAGGAGGAAGTTTCTCTGATGATGGCTGAAGAAAATACTGATCTACGAGTATATCAGAATGTCATTGTATTGCTACATTCCTTTAACAGAACAGAAGAATTTGGTTTTCCCTTAGGTCAACGACCTATCTAGTTTTAGGTTCTCAGGCATAGGTTCCATCTTATGGGATGGGCCTTAAATCTCATGAGATAGTGGTTGGTTGCTCCCACATTTGTGCTACTATTGTACCACTGTATCCTGCAGGCAGGTCACCATTATAGATCTAGTTAGGCCCATTTTAGCTTCTCTATGTTCAGTGAATTATGTTTTATCTTCAGCAATAGGACATAACTGTTGGTGCAAGTTTCTGTCTCACCTGATCCTGCAGCCATTCAGTCTCAAATAAACACACAGAGGCTTACATTTAATTATAAACGCTCAGCCAGAAGCTCAGGCTTACTACTAACTAGTTCTTATACTTAAATTAATCCACAATTTTTATCTCTGTTTATCCATATGACTGGGCACCTTTTCTCAGTTAGGCATTTTCATCTTGCTTTCTCTGGCTGGTGACTCTGTTCCTCCTCTTCCCAGAATTCTCCTAGTTCAGTCACCCCACCTCTCCTTCCTGCCTGGCTACTTGCCAATTAGCATTTTATTAAACCAATTCAAGCGGCAGATCTTTACAATGTACAAGAGCATTATCCCACAGCACATAACCATTAGTTTGTGAAGAGTAACAAATGGCCTTGGCTATAACTTGGGTTGTTTGGGGTTTTTTAATGGGGCTTCTTTGCCCCGAAAATCAACTAGATATAACCCATTCTTGGCACTGGAGATTTCTCTTGGCTATGAGAGTAACTAGTTGGGGCTTTTCCACCCCATTATTTGTGGATTTCATTTAGATATTTTTCATATTTCTTCAATGTCTTGAAGTTTTTGTTATGTGAGTCTTTCACAGGCTTGCTTAGAGTTACCTCTAAATATATATATTTTTTGATCTTAAAAAGGTATTAATAATATGTTAATAAGGTTTCCCTTATTTCTTTCTCAGTCCATTTGTCATTTGTATATAAGAGGACTTCTGATTTTTTTTTTGCGTCTTAATTTTGTATCATGCTATTTTGCTGGAAGTGTTTATCAGCTATAGAAATTTCCTGGTGTTTTGTGATGATCATTTATGTATAAAAATATGTCATCATCTGCAAATAAAGATACTTTGACTTCTTCCTTTCATATTTGTATCTCCTTGATCTCTATCATTTGTCTTATTTCTCTAGCTTCCAGATTTGACCACTGGGAGTCCTGGATAGAAAATGTTTCCAGGTATTAGGGGATGTCTGAATGGGGATGAGATAGGATAGAGGACAGAGAGAGTCCCTAGAAAGAATGAAAAGTGAAAACTTGGTCTGTTGTATGGAGGTTTAGCAGATTCCCCTGAGAAGAGAGTCAGAGAGGGTGGACAGACCCCTGCATGTGGTTTGCTATAGGGCTAGGGATAAAACTGGGGAATTTGCATTGGAAGATAGGAAGGAAAATAAAGTCTGCCTATGTGATTTACATGCCACTGTGGTAGGAGAGCCTTTGGTTTTTGGCAGCTGACACAGAGAGACAGGGTTGGGGAGGTAGGCTGGGTCTACTTTGAGGTTTTCATAATTTTGATTTTAAATGAGTGTGAGTCTAATCAGGAGTCAACTTTTAAGACAAGTATTTTATTTTATTATTTTATGTAAAATTATCTATGTTTAAAGAACAATTATATCTTTTAGTACATAAGTCACAAACATAAGAAAATTTTTTATGTTATCTCTGAAAACTCAGTTTTCTTTTTTTTTTAAAGAATTTTTAAAATTCATTTTACATACCAACTACAGATACCCCTCTCATTCCTTCTGCTCTCTCTGTAAGAATTCCTGGCATGCCAAGTGGTAGATCCAACAAGGTGTTGGGTGAGATAAGAACTTGGAAAAGCCAACAGGGCAGTACACAAAGTGTTTGGAGGGTACGCCCCTAGGCGTGGCTACGTCAATCCATGCCCACTCATTTTCTTAAAAGAGGACCTCCCACGTGGCAGTTTTTCTCTCTTTTCTGCTTCTCTGCCCTGTACTCGCTTGGCAACTCTCCTGAATAAACTCTCATGTGGTCCTGGTAGTGTGTTTGTGTATGTGTGTATGTGTGTCCATTCTCACTCTTGAAACCAACAGCCCCCTCCAGCCCATCCCCTATTCCCCCCTCCAAAAGGGTAAGGCCTCCCATGGGGAGTCAGCAAAGCCTGGTACACTTAGTTGAGGCAGGTCCATGTCCCTCTCCCTCTGCAGCAAGGTGTCCCACCATAGATAATGAGCTCCAAAAAGCCAGCTCATACACCAGGGTTGATCCTGGTCCCACTGCTAGGGAGCCTCTTAAACAGCTCAAGCTACACAATTGTCTTTCATATATAGAGGGGCTAGTCTAGTCCCATGCAGGCTCCACAGCTGTCTAAAGTTCCTGATTTCCTATTATCTTGGTTTAGTTGTCTTTCTAGATTTTCCTATCATGATCTTGATACCCACTCCCTCCCATATAATCCCTGTTCCCTCTCTTAGACTGGACTCCCAGAGCTCTGCCTGGTGCTTGGCTGTGGACCTCTGCATTTGCCTCCATCAGTTACTATATGAAGGCTCGATGATGACAGGGTATTTACCAATCTGATTACTGAGTTAGGCCAACTCAGGCCCTCTTTACTATTGCTAGTAGTCTAAGCAGGGGTCATCTTTGTGGATTCCTCGGAACTTCCCTAGCACCAGGTTTATCCCTAACCCCATAATGCCTCTTTCTATCAAGATAACTCTTTCATCTGGTTGCTACATCTATCACCCCATTGATCACCAGGGTTGATTTGACGGATCTAGCTGGCTAGGCAGGTGTCCTCTTTTACCCCTGCTTCATGTTCATCCCTAATGCTGAAGCTGTGTGCTTCCTTGCTTGCTTGAACAGGACTCCCCCCAACCCCTATAGAGGAGAACCAGTCTTTGGTAAGCATATATGACTAGTTGTGCTCTTTGGCTAGAACCTCCAAACAAGCTTTTAAGAAATTACTTGGTTTTAATTCTTAGAGGCTTGAAGGTTATGTTGTGAAAAGAAATTCTAGCCTCCGAGGCATGATCATTATCTGATTATCCTAGTATCTCAGTGCAAACACTGGAGGGACTGCTAATCCTGTGCTACTGATACCTGAAGGCCACAATGAGGGTGAACAGGGATACAAACTGCAGTTAGGACAGTTTAAAATATGCAGTTAAAGCATCTGAAGAAAATCCTACTCCTGGGGCTGAAGAGATGGCTCAGCGGTTAAGGGCACTGACTGCTCTTCCAGAGGTCTCTGAGTTCAATTCCCAGCACCCACATGGCAGCTCACAACTGTCTGTAGTTCCAGTTCCCAGTTCCAGGCAAACACCAAGGCAAATAAATAAAAAAATAAATAAAATAAAGTTTTTTGTTTTTTTTTTTTTAAAAAGAAAATCCTACTCCTTTTCATTACCAAAAACTTAGGTAAACCAAGTTCCCAACCCAACAGAGCATCCAATATTTTTCTTGGTGGTAAAAGATTGGTGGCTTTGGTGTTAAGAATAGCAACAAAATAAAGATGCCAGTTCTAAAACACTTCTCTTCAGCTTCGTACTGAGGGTAAAATGGGGTAATTAGACAAGAAAAGTAACATAAGGCATCCAAACCAGGAAAAAGGAAGTCAAATCATTTCTATTCACAGATGACATAATCTGTATGCAGAAATTTCAAAGCATAAATACACATGAAAAATAGATCAGAACTAATGAGTTTAGCATTGTATAAGATATTTGTTTAATGTAAGCTCTTTTTGATGAGAGGAGACCAAGGAGACATCAAAGCTAGACGATATTGGAACACAAAGAGAGCATTGCTAGAAAAGCTGGTGAAATATGAACTTTGGTTTGTTATTGTATCTGTATCATTAAAAAATCCTCATAATGTATTTATTTCAACTATGTAGTCAATAGTAACCTGAAGTTAGGTAGCTAGAAGGGCTGACTGTACCCCTACCCATCTGCCTTTTGTTTTCCTTCCTCTTCTTTCCCACTGCCCTTCCTATTTCTGTGCTGTCTCTGCAAACTCTCATTTTGATAACTAGACTACTATGGTGTAGTTTAAAATTGGGAGATTAAAGGAAGTGGCACCTTCTGTGTAATACTTCCAGTCTAAAATGATTTCAGAGCACGTAAGTTTCAAAAACATCTATAATTTACATGTTTTCTTATTTATTCTGTGTGTTTTGGTTTTGATCTTTCTCTCCTCATAGAGAATCCATTTAGGGATAATGCTGTGTAACCTGAATTTTGTGGTATATTGGCTGGTTTTGTGTGTCTACTTGACACAAACTAGATTCATTAGAGAAGAAGGAGCCTCAGCTGATGAAATGCCTTCATGAGACCCAGCTGCAAGGCTTTTTTTTTTCAATTAGTTATCAATGAGGGAGGGTCCAGCCCGCTGTAGGTGATGCCATCCCTAGGCTGGTAATCCTGGGTTCTATAAGAGAGTAGGCTGAGCAAGCCAGAGGAAGCACACCAGTAAGCAGCTCCCCTCCATTGCCTCTGCATCAGTTCCTGCCTCCAGGTTCTAGACTTGCTTGAGTTCCTGTTCTGACACCCTTCAACAATGGACTATGATTTAGAAGTGTAAGCCAAATAAACCCTTTCCTCTCCAAGATGCTTTTTGGTCATGATGTTTTTTGTTTTTGTTTTTGTTTTTCATCAATGGAAACTCTAAGACATGTGGCTATTCATTTAGGTTTCTTTTTCAGATGAACAGTCTTTACATTCATCAATTCTATCATCATGTGTTGAAACCTACTACAGAGTTCTTGTTTCTGTGATTGCAGAATATCATATTGATTAGTTAAGAAATTTCAGTATTAGAGTTTGTCTTGTTCATTGTTGTATTGTTGTGAAAAGACACCATGATTGTGACAACTCTTATAAAAGAATCATTTAATGGAGGATTGCTTTTAGGTTCAGAAGTTTATTCCATTGTCATTATGGCAGGGAGCATGGTGGCATGCAGGCAGACATGGTGCCGGAGAAGTGGCTGAGAGTTCTACATTCAGATCTGCAGGCAGGAGAAAGAAAAGAGACTCTGGGCTTGGAATGGGCTTTTTGAAACCTCAAACCCTTGTTGGTTTCCGTGCATGAGATCAGACACACACTAGCAGTTCTTGAGTTCATTCAAGAGAGTTGCCAGCAGGTACAAGGGAGAGAAACAGAAGAGAAAAGAGGCCATTCTCGTAGTGTCTCCTTTTAAGAGAACAGGTGGGCATGGATTTACATAGACACACCTAGGGGTGTGTTCTGCTGGTGCCATATTGGGTTTACCACGTAGCGTGTGGGGCATCCTTACACTCCTAGTGATACACTTTCTCCAACAATGACACACCTTTTAATTCTTTCAAATAGGCCACTGCCTGGTGAACAAGTATTCATATCTACAAGTCTATGGGGGGCATTCTCATTCAAACGACAAAAGAGTTCCTCATCCATTAAATAATTCAAACATATTAAAACCCAATGCTCACATTTTAATTAGTGTACATTAAAGATTATTTTGCCTGTTAACATCCATACAAGTCAGATGAAAGGGGGTTGGGGATTTAGCTCAGTGGAAGAGCGTTTGCCTAGCAAGCGCAAGGCCCTAGGTTCAGTCCTCAGGTCCAGGGGGAAAAAAAAAGACAAAATAACAAAAAAAGACCAAAAAAAAAATCACAAAAAACAAGGTAACAAATCAGATGAAAGTTTTGTGCTACTGTTATGTCGGCATCTAAGAATTCCCACCACCACCAGAGAGGCTGGACATGCTGTAACGTGCATGAGGATTTTATTGTTACATATAGGTTTCAATGAACCTGGGTCGATAGCCTCAGATAGCCTCGTTCTGATGCTGCAGAAGGCTAAGGACCCCGCTGCCCCAATGGGCGGGGTCTTTAAAGAAAAACATGTGTAAGCAAGGCGGACAAACCTTGACATTCCAGGATTGGGCAAAAGGGGGTGCAGGTACAGCAGCTATTAGCTGAATCCTGTGGCACGAATCCAACTTTTGAATCCATTGGCTGCTGGGCACACTTGCAGACCTGGGCTCTGCCCTCAGGCACCAAAGCTTCTCTGAAACTGGGGCCCACCCTCAGGGGCCCCACCCTCAGGTACCAATGCGCAGATGAATCCTCTGAAACTGGGTCCCGCCCTCCGGGTCCTCACACTACAAGTGGTAAATTTTTATGGATGCTTGTGTGTATATTTATGCAGGTGTGTATGTATGAAAAGTTCAGGTGTATCTTCAGAAATACTATCACATAAGTAGAAGACTTAAGTACATATGGTAAAAACTTGTGCACTGTATATAAATCTTTCCTGGTGTAATAGAGATAATGACTGCATCTCTTCTGTGAGGTTTTGAGGGGATTAAGTGGAAAGTACATGTAAAGTACTTAAAACAGGGTCTTGAGCATCATAGCCACTTGCAGCTTTTCATCAGAGAAAGGAAGAACAGACTAACAAAGATTTAGAGTGAGACAGAACTCTATGTTATCAGGGAAAGGAAAGCAGGTAAGAACCAGAACTTCCTGTGTTAGAATATTTGGATTTACTTTGGGCTAAAGTAAAAAAACATCAGTGAGAGTTTTAAGCAAGGTGTGACATGATCAGATATGCGTTTTTAAAACAATATTCAGTTTGTACTTTTTAAAAATTTACTATTTCTTTTATTTTTAGGGGGACACAATAAAATTACATCATTTACCTTTTCCATTTCTTCCTTCTAAATCCTCCCATACATCCTTCCTTGCTTTCTTTTAAATTAATGGGTTCTTTTTTCATTGATTGCTGTTACATATATGTATGTATATATATACATATATTTCTAAATATAACTTGCTTAGTCCTTATGTTATTTGTATGGATGTTTTCAAGGTTGACCATTTGGTATTGGATAACTAACTAGTGTTCTCTTTACTGTTCCCTGGGGAAGACTATTTTCTCCTGTTCTCAGCATTCATTAATTGCCTGTAGTTTTTTGTGTATAGTTGATCTCTCATGAGGCATCTTCCATCTACTTTAGCATATCTACTGTTGTTCTTGTTTACCTCATTTTTATCAGTCATGTGGGTGAAACTTTACTGGTATAGGTCCTAACTTACAGCTCTTTAATTGGACTTAAGACCTGCTTAACAGGAGGGAAATCATGCCTGGTACTGGAAACCTAGCCAACTACCCAGGGCTAGTGAAGTCCATGGATCCTGAAGGAGAATTTACAACCATCACTTTATTAAACTAGCTTAATCCCTAACTATGTTATGAAAATTTGCCCTTATTTCCACAGACATGTGTTTTTCTCATTCTTCAGCAAAGAAACTTTTCTTTGCAATAGCAGAGACCATTACAGAAAGCCCAAACTAATCAAAATGCACACTTCTGGAATTCAAGGAACATATATACAACATAATTCCTGTTGTATATAAGATAAGCCTCAGGGAACATTGAAGAGGAGGGATCAGAAAGATCGTAAGAGTCAGAAAGTCAGGGATTTTGCTTTGAAATGGTATCTCCTAGGAGTGTCAGAAAATACAAACCATAAAGTCTCACATTGCCTTTTGAAGTGTAAAGGAAGATCTTGTTGGCTCATTGTGTAAAATACTTGTCCTTCCAGCATGAGAACCTGAGTTGGAATTCCTAGAACCCATATAAAAGTTAGGTACAATAGCATGTGCCTGTAATCCCAATATTCTTAAGAGGAGATGGGAGATGGACACATAATTCCTGAAAGTTCACAGGTAAGCTATCATAAAATATACAACAAAACTAAAAAGAGAGCTCATCTCAAATGACAAAAAGGGAGGACCCACACCTGAGGCTGTGCTCTGACGCCTGCACATAGGTTGTGGCATGCATGTACCCACGTTCATGAACCTGATTATGCTAGCCACATATGCACATGTCATGTACATATACTAGATTAAAAAATACATTTTTTCAGGTATGGGAGTAACTATTCAGTTTCTCAATGGCTTTAAAATTCTCTCCACAGGAGGGAATTTATATAAAAGGCAAACATTACCTGAGAATTCTGGGAACCAGATGAAGGAAGTCGAAGGCACTGTACATTGTACTGAAAAACTACATTAAAGTTGATCTCCTTACCTGCTATTTATTCCCTGAGGAATGTTGGTAGCCTTACTTTCCTGTGTATGTGTGCCTGAGTGAGCATACACACATGTGCCAATAAGCTTTATTAAGGCTGTTTATGAGAGCAAGGAAACTTTACCAATGTCTATATCACTGAAGATAAGGACTCTCCCTATCAACCATTCATTGTGTATATATCCTCAGGTAGGAGGGGACCCCGCAAACCCCTTTCCCCAACACTTCCATGACAGAATGTTAGCAGACCCAGTCTTTTTTATTTCTTTTTTTTCTTCTTTATTTTGTATTTACCAAGCAAAACAGTAAAATGAATTTAAAATGCTGATAAGTTAACAATAACTATAAAGAAGATAAAAATCGTAAGCATGACTTATCAAGGGTGATAATGCAAATAAGATTGCTACACATATATTTACTTTGTGTTCAGCTTTCCCTCTGAATTTTTTTTCCATCCCTGTATATCCTTATTCAAGGTCCCTTCCCCCTCACGCCACATCAGGTCATTTTTTCTTCTCCACAACTCCCCATCCCCTCCCTGGGGAGGGAGCAGACAGTCCTATGGTCCCACTGACCCAATAATGCATGGATCAGTCTCCACTCCTGGCAAATCCAGTTTTGTCCCCACTCCCTCCAGAGTGAGTCAGGTGTTTCTATAGTTGGAGTGGGATCCAAAGGGTCAGTCCAGGGTGTTTCTGATCCCAAGCTGCTCAACGGTTGTGGTTTGCAGCTTGGGCATCCTTGGCTTTTATTCTTGTTTGTTTGTTTAGAGACCACTAGTGAGTGAGTACATCCTCTGCTTATCTCTCTGAGCTTGTGATACCTCACTCAGGAGGATATTCTCAAAATCCATCCATTTGCCTGCAAATTTTAGGATATCATTTTTTCTTACTGCTGAGTAGTATTCCATTGTGTAGATGTACCACAGTTTGTTAATCCATTCTTCAGTTGAGGAACATCTAGGTTGTTTCCAGGTTCTTGCTATTACAAATAATGCTGCTATGAACATAGTTGAGCTAATACCTTTGGAGTGTGAATGTGCCT
>PVIH01010232.1:0-76879 GCA_004025045.1 Sigmodon hispidus | reverse complement strand
AAAAAAAAAAAAAAAAAGAGAATCTGAGGCCAAGCCAAATGAGCTAATTAGAGATTCCACAAAATGTTTAAACAGGAGTTGAAGTCAGCTATTCCAGAAATAAGGAAGAGTTCTCAAAATGTTTTATGAAGTCAATATTACCCTGATGCCAAACTAGATATTGTAATTCAAAAAGAAAACTATTGATCAATATCAAAGAAGGGAGTTTGAAATTCCCAACACATACAATTACTATTTGAAGAGAGGGAAATGCTTGTTAATTCAGTTTGATTATAAACAAATACTAAAATAATTTTACTAGTGTGGCAACATACAGAGAGCCTTAAAACATGAGCAAAAGAAAGCCACCCAAGAGCTGGCCTGACCCCAAAGCCTGGGGCAGGCAGAAGACACCCAAATGTGGCCCCTGGTGGGTGGGTGTCACTACAGCAAACAAACATGATAGAGAGATGAGAATGATAGAAAAATGGTGTGTGTGTGAGAGAGAGAGATATAAAGAGATAGAGAAATAGAGATAGACAGATAGATAGATAGATAGATAGAGAGAGAGAGAGAGAGAGAGAGAGAGAGAGGCAGAACTGGTAATGTGATGGCAGTAACAGGTGAGAGAAGAGGCTGAAGTCTACATGTTGTCATTGCCCAGTAGGGTTGGCAAGGTATATACAACATCCTGGAATTTATGCAGATGTAGACTTATCCCATAAACCTGTTGCCCTCTTGTTGATCGTTCTATCTCTGGACAATGACAGAAGCCTGAGGTAAAAAAAGATTTGCCTTTTGAATTGGATCTCATTGAAGGACCACCATGGGCCATGAAATCATGTTGGTGTCAGTGGTCTATGCTGCTACCACAGACTGCTTCAAAACTTGAGATCCATATGAACATAGCCAGTCTGTATCATTGCCTAATGCCTTGGTGATATCCTCAGGGTTTGCTGCCTTGGGGAGTCATGCTGATGTGAGCGTCATGTGTAATCACCTAAGACCATGTTGAGGCTTGGGGTCTATGTAGCCATGGAAAGCAATGAGTGGGTCAATGATCCTGTTATGGTCAAGGACTGGGTTGATGTCTATGATCAGTGTTGCCACTGAAGCCCATATAGGTACCTGTGGTCCAAGCTGCTGCCTGAAGTCATGTTAATGTCCATGGATACTGGAGAGCTGGCCCCTCAGTGGCCCATAGCATAGTGGTACAGGCAGTGGTGTAGGTGCACAATTGCTAGCCCTCTCTGCTCTGACCACCACTTGTCTCTCCTCAGCTGATGGCTTCTGGTGGGGATGCAGGCAGAGAAATGCTCATCCTCCCTTGGGATACTGGGCATTAAGAATTGACCATGCTCCATGGAATATAAAGACAACACAAAATGGCCCTGTTTTTTTTTGGGGGGGGGGATGGATACAGGAGAGATGGACAGATATGAGAAGACTGGGAAGTAAGTGCAGTCTAGGCCCATGGTGTAAGATTCCCAAATAATCAATAAAAACAGTTTTAAAAATGATCAAAAGTTATTTTTATATTACAATGTCAATCAATGCAATCCTCCATGTTAGAAAACTAATGATAAAGAAAAAAACTTGCAATGTAGAAACAAGTGTAGAAAAAATGATAAACTTAATGATCATTCATAATCAAAACTGGGAAATAATTGAAACAAAGTAGATATTTCATAATTTGTTAAGGAACATTTTCAAAATATTTTAAAGCTAACATCATACTACTGGCAAAAACTGACATTTTTTTTTCCTCTTGAGAGTGGAATGAAGCAGGAAAATCAGCTCTCGTCATATTGTTGTAGTTGAAGTTACTTCAGGAAGTCAAGGAAGAGAAATAAAAAGTGAAAAGGCAGAAATACAGCTCTATTTGTAGACAGCTTAGTGACTGATTGACATAGAAAATTTCAAAGAATCTATAAAAAATTCTCCTAGAGTTCTTCTACAGCACTAGTTCTCAACCTTCCTAATGATGAGACCTCTCAATACTGCTCCTCATGCTGTAGAATAAACAATTTTTCTAATTATTCTTTACTGATAAAACTCAGGAATCAGATATCAAGGTAAGAACCTAAATGATGAAAGAAGTGGCAGAAAAGCAACCAGTGACTGACTCTCTCTCTCTCTCTCTCTCTCTTCTTCCTCTATAAATATCTTTTAAAGTCCCACCCTACTACTTCCTCTGTCTTTTTATATGTCCTTGGTCCTCCAAAACCACTATAGCTAATTTTAGTCAGCAATAAACTAGTTCCACCCTCTGATTCATAAGTTTTATTGGCAGTCTTGGAAGTATCAGAGTGCAATCAAAATATCCCAAAACATTATCCCCCCCTTTTGTCTAAATAAAAAAGAAAGACTTTAACTCTAACACAGTAAATTTATATATAATAAAAACAATTAACAGATAAGAATTACATTTACAATATTCAGTCCATTTACATTTGGCAAATTTAAAGAAAATACTTCATTATATATACTATCTTGGTGAGTCCAAAGCTTTGTACCTAATTCGCTTTCTATTCTAACATGTATTACCAACAAAAAACCATCCTTTTAGACCTCAAAACATATTCTTAAACAGTTTAAGTTTTTATGTCTCTCAACCCTATATACTTTACACCTCTCTTGTGGGTATCTTTTCCCGATTTCATAATAATAATCTGTAACTATAACTATCTTGTCTTCAATACCATCAGAGACCTGAGAAGGTTATACTATTACCTGAGTACACAGGAAGTATAGAGCAAACAATTTTCAAAACAATAGAAATGATAGAAATATTTGGATGTCTAGACAGTCACCCAATGTTTCTCTACAACATTGAAGCATCCATTTTTAGCCTTCTGATAGACTCTTCTGTGAAGCAGGACTTATGAAAGATTGTCCTACTTTGTCTTGGTAAAGCTTGGTAATTACTTTCTGTTGTATTCTGCTTGCCCAGATTGGACAACATAGTATCAACAATCAAGACAAGAGAAATTTCTTACCCAAATAGCTAGTTAAGCCACAATGAAAGCAAACTCCATATGGTGGTTCATCAATGTCCACCATCCTTTTTTGAAGTAAATTGGTGCTGCCAGGAGTAGGGGTGTCTCACTGTCATGAAAAGCCTTATGTTATTAAAATATCTTATATGCCGTATTATGTAGGTCTCCAAAGTGTTTGAAGACCATTTGTCTATCTATAAAATATATCTCTGTTTAATCTTGAAAACATACCTATATGGCCACAATTTTGATTGTTACAAATGACTAACAACTAACCTTCATTTCTTAATTATATTAATAGTTTATAGTAATAGTCTTTAAGAACTATATCTTTACATTACATTTTCAAATGAGATATATGTGTAATATCTTAAGCAAGAGTAGAAATATATGTGTAATATGTTAATAAAATTATCTTAAATATGTAACAATATATAAAAAAATCTTAAAAATGAGTAGAAGCATATATAGCACGAGAAAAATAACCTTAAATTTGTATCAATATACAAAATACCTGAAATGAGAGTAGAAGCATATATATATACACAAATATATATTAGAATAAAATAAACTTAAATGTGTATTAATATACAAAAATACCTTAAATGAGAGTGGAAGCATATACAATATAACAAAAATAACCTTAAATTTGTATCAATATACAAAAATTCAAACCAATGCAAAATATTTAAGACTAGTGGTTGCTTTTTTAGTTTAAAAGTAAATTCAATAATCTACCCCTTTTCTATCATTGCTATATCCTTTTTTTCTCTTCAGAACAATTTTCTTAATTTCCTCCCTGACTATGACCAATAACAACTTGCAACCAACCCCCTAAATGATGAGAGACATCCATAATCCAGAAAATGATCAAAATATCAACAACAAATCTCAAACCACCCACCTCACCTCTTGGGAATGTGGGTGTTGTCACCATATTCTGTTGTTTGGGGTGATGGTGGCATATTTAGGGTACCCTGAGAAAGCTGAGATAATGGACAAATTCTGGGAGAGCTATGTCTTGTCCATTCTCGATTTCATACAAAATTGCAGGGCTTATCTAAAGTCCTGGCTAGGATCTATGTGTATGAGGCTGGATCATCTCAGCTAACTGTCTTGAAATAGTCCTGAGTAGTTTGTAGTTTAAAGCTAAGTTTTGAGTGGTGTTTGTTAACTTAATACATTACCAAAATACAAGTGGGATCATTATTGTGGGGCACCTATTATCCTTTTGTAGACTTCAAAGGTCGTTGTTAAGAATGATCACAAATCACCACAAAAACTTAAACATTTTCAATGTCATATGCAATAGATCTCAAAGGAGTTAAAAAAAACCCCACAATCTATTAAATACATTCAATGATACACAAACTTAATTCCTATTACCTGCTTTAGACTCAAGCCTGAAATCATGTACAGGAAGCTAGATGAAGCTTATTTATAGAATTATTTAGTATTCTCTATGACTCTTAATATAATGGGAGAAAGTTTATATATAAATTTGAGATATTTATACTTTTAAAAGTCTTAAAGAGTCAAAAAAAAAACCCCAAAATAAACCAAAGAATCATGACATTAGTAGCAATGGAATAGTCCCTTAATTTGGTTTTTTTCTTTTGTCCCATACAAGATGACTCTTCTGACATGAGTGATTTTAGATTTTTCTTTATCAAGCATGCTTGGATTCAGAGAAGAAGATAATGGTATGTATAAGACAATCCCAAGGACTGATTCATTCTTGAAAATGTTGAGTATTTATCTGCTCCTGTATTAGCTATTTTTATGGCTGTAATTTTTCTGCTGTCTAAGGCCATTTTTCTACCTATATGAGTTAGTCAGTTAGCCATTTTAAAGGTAGAGTTGTTGGTACCTTTAAAAGTTCAGCAGATGTTAAGTCCTGCTTATGTACAATCTGAATGGTTGGTGATTATTCTTGACAATACTTTTTTAAAATTTTTACTTATTTATTTTCTTTCTTATTATAAAGTCATATTTTTTATTCATGTATCCCCTTGTTCAGACTCCCTTCCCACTCCTGTCCTTCCCAGTCACTGACTCTTCTCCCCATCACTTTATCTCCTCCCCAGCAAGGGCAGGAGGTCCCAAGATCCCAAGGTGGCTTAGTTCAGCATCCACTCCAGGTAGATTCACTGTCATCAGTCCAATATCAAGACTGTGTCAGGTGTGGGAATTCTCAGCAGAAGAATTACAAATGGCTGAAAGGCACTTGAAAAAGTACTCAACATCTTTAGCCATCAGAGAAATGCAAATCAAAACAACTTTGAGATACTACATTACTCCTGTCAGATTGGCTAAGATAAAAGACACAGATGACATTCTATGCTGGAGAGGTTGTAGAGCAAGGGGAACACTCCTCCATTGTTGGTGGGAGTGTCAGCTTGTTCAGCCACTCTGGAATGCAGTATAGCGGTATCTCAGAAAACTGGGAATCAATCTACCAAGGATCCAGCAATACCACTATTGGGCATATACCCTAAAGATGCACATTTGCACTCCAAAGGCATTAGCACAACGATGTTCATAGCGGCATTACTCATTAATAGCAAGAACCTGGAAACAACCTAGATGCCCCTCAACTGAAGAATGGATTAACAAACTGTAGTACATCTACACAATGGAGTACTACTCAGCAATAAGAAAAAATGATATCCTAAAATTTGCAGGCAAATGGATGGATTTGGAGAATATCCTCCTGAGCAAGGTATCACAAACTCAGAAAGATAAGCAAGGGATGTATTCACTCATTAGTGGATTTAAACAAAAAGCAAAGCATATCCAAGCTGCAAACCACAGCCACTGAACAATACTTTTTAATATTTTTCTCAGAAGCATCCATTAGTTTGTGATTTGTTTCTGAGATTGGAGGGATGTTAATATGTGTTTTCTATTCTGCAATAAATAATTTCCCCATAAATGCATTGCTATGTTAGTTAGAAACATATGTTTTTGATTTTCCTATATTTTTTTCTGGTCCTATACACTCAACCCATCTTGTACTTTGTTTTACTTGATATAAAGTTCTAATCCCTAGAAGCTGAACATTAATTTCCTGAAGAGGCCAATCTGAATGCCAAGATTTTGGTAAATGTATTGTTACATCTGCCTCCATGTCTATCAAAACCTCAATTCCAATGTCATTTATTTTTAGCTCTGGTCTCTGATCATTTATAGCAGTTTGTGAAAATACTTGATTTATAGTTTCTCCTGAAAATTTTGTTTTATCTACTGAAGATGTTTTGTTATCCAGAGCAGTATGGTTTTTAATAACAGGCATTAAGTTTTTTAGTTGCTCTGTAGAGTAGGTTCCCCAATGCTGGCAAGAAATAATTGAACCAAATTTGACATGGAGGCAAAAGGTGTTTCTTAATGGCAAATGGTTACCTTGCCTGTCCCATATTGATCCGCATTCATTAATCGAATGTTGTTGTTTGCCATACCTTTTGTATAATTCAGAAGGCTAGGCATTCTGTTTGAATTATCTCTAGAAACAATGTTTCTAGGAATACCTTGTCTACAATCTGTTTTCAGATTACCACAATTAAAACATCTAACCTTTTGATTTTTCTTAAAATTTTTAGAACTCACTTCTCTATTAAAATATTATCATATTTTATTATCATTTCATTTATTTTTTTCAATTTTTTTAACTTAAGTAAGGGTTTATTTTGGTTCCATTTCAAGGTGATCTGTTCCATCACAGCAGGAAAAGCCTAACAGCAGGAGCACAGGGCAGATGGTCACACTTCACTTAATATGAGTTGGAGAGCAATGGATCCTGGTGCCTGCTCACATTCTCCTTTATAGGCTAGAATACCAGGGATAGCATCCATCATATTTATGATGTCTTTCTATCTCAACTAATCCAACCTAAAATTACCTCTCAGGAAATTTGTCTCCACAGTAATTCTATAGCCTATCATGTTGACAATCAATGTAGTCACTCAAAAGCCACATATTCTATGTGCTTCAGTTTATTTCACTACATAGTCATACTTTATTTTTTCTTTCTTCCTCTCTATTTCTTTTTTAACTTATTATTATTATTATTATTATAATTATTATTAATGAAGAAGTCACACTTTCTATCCTTGTATATTTCTTGTATTCTCCTTTTTTTAAAAAATGTGGAATCATACAAAGACCTAACTTCATGCATCATAATATTGTTTTCCACTCTTAATATGGGTAAAAATATTCTGTTGTTGTTTAAACTAATTCACTCTTTAAGTATTCCCAGGTGTCTGACCAGACCTGCTGATGGTGACAGTGAAGTGTGGGGCTGACTGTCCCTGTGCTGCATAGTTGGGCAGAGAACACAGGCAGTGTATGGCCTGGCTAGGTCAGCTGCAGCTGTTCAAGTTTAGCTGGAGGCTGAGGTTGTACAGCTGTGGCAAAAACATTAAAAGACCAAGTGGGTATCAAGCTGGCTGGCCTGGTGTGGGTGGGAAACCTGAATCTTGCAGGGAAAAACAACAAACTACCTGGAAAGGAGCTGTTTCATGACCTCATGCCCCATGTTGGGTGCCAGATAAAGTGTTTATCTAATTATTCTTTGTCAATAAAAACTCAGAAGCCAGATACAGGAGTAGAATAGGAATAATCAGAGAAGTGGGGGTCTAGAGGCTAGTGACCTTTTCTTTCTCTCCTACATCTATCAGAAAAGGACTGAGAATCTTTCTAAGTCACACCCTTCTATTTCCTATGTCATTCTATATGTCCCTAGTCCTCTAAAACCTCTATGGCTAATTTTGGTCTGTTAGTAGCTAGCTTCACCATCTGATTCAAAGTAAAGTTTATTGTCAGTCTTGGGAATGTCAGGATGTGAACAAAATATCCCTTAACAGTGGTGACCTCTAACCATACAATTACTTCATTGTTACCTCATAAGTAAAAATAGCAATTTGCCTTTTGTCACAAAATAGATCCCTAAAGGTAAGTTGCTATTTTTAGAAATGCTTGCTTTTCACATAATAAATCATAGTGCATTCTAAATAAATACTGTATCCAAAATCAGGTGGTTGCCTCTATGATATCTTCACAAAGCAAGAAGAGGCGTCTCTAAAAAGGTGGAAGACCATTTTCATTTCAGGGAAGTTGAAGGGTCTCACACATGAATGAGAAATGAAACTAGATTAAACAGGAGAAAGTCCTATGAGAAAATGTTCAACAAAAGCAGGCTAAGTCCTTTAGTGGATACCTGAAGAAAGTGTGTGTTTGTTCTTTTGTCCTTGGAAGAGCTAGCATGTATGGAGAGACTGGAACTCACCAGAAAGTAGAGAACAGACACATAAGGAGATTAGTTTATTGGTACACTTAAAGAAAAGTCTCTATACTGTTAATGACTTTCATGGTAAGAAACATACACATATGTTTGTTAGTAAGAAACTGCACACATATATCACACACAGAGAAACACAGACAAACAGACACACACACACACACACACACATAACACCTCAGTTTGAAACACATGGCCAATAACTCCTCCAGAAACTCCAAGTTTTCTCTGAATTGAATCAATGGGAATGGGTTATTGGTGAATTGCACAAAGTATCTGATTTAAAAATAATTTACTCTATAAAGTTAGAAGAAAAGAAATCCTTCAAAGGCAGATGACCAGATCAGCCATGCATACGATGAGCTTGACACAAATCAAATGCAACCCCAAACTCCTTCAGAAAAAAATTGAACCCATCTATTGTTTATTATTGAAGTTTGTACATTTCCCGTGATAAAAAATGAGATAATGGTTTGAAAACTCTGAAGGGCACCTTTATAAGGAAGAAAAGAAGATGATGAGGATAGAGAATACATTGCTAAAACAGAGTGAGGGGAAGGAGGAAGAAGAGGGGGCAGGAGAGAGAGAGAGACAGAGAGAGAGAGTGTGTGTAAGGGCATGGGAACATGTTTTCTGCCCCTGAGATGGCTAATAGCATAGCTGGAAGAAGGTCATAAGACAAGCAGGGAATTCTCTGGTGACCAGACCTTTGAGAGATGGAGGTATACCAGACTGTGATAACTCAGTAGAGTCAGGATCTAGTGCTTGGTATAGGCAACCACCCTCCCCAGGACCATGACAAAGGAGAAACCCTCCATCACGTGAATTCAATCCCAATGCTAAAGCCATTGTGAAGAGCATGGAAAAGTGGTCCTGGGGTCCTTAGAGCTGCAATGACTGACAACTTCTTGGTCCATCTCCCTTTAGAGTAGAATGCTGTCACCTCATTCTCCAGGTGTTCATCTTCCTTGTCAGAGGTCAGGTGCTACAAAAGGATTCCAAAGCATAGTCCAAGAACCCCTGTGCTCTTACCATCACAGAGAACTCAGCAGAAACTGGTTGAAAACATTTCACTAGCCCCATAGGCACTGATTTCATTTTCCTATGATCTGAATTCCAAAGATGCAAAACCCTAGCAAGGTGTGATTTTCTTCCAACTCAAATAATACTTTTTGTTTAGTTCTATGGCTCTTTATTACTCAATTTTTGGCTCAAACTGAAGCTCATTAAGGCTCTAATTCTAAGATTATATTCTGTGTCTGTGTGTTATTTAAATAAGACTCTTAAATCTCTTCTTTTTATCCTATTTGAGGTAGTAATAATAATAGTTATTGTTTTTGATCTTACTGAAATATTCCAGAAATATTATAAGGATATTGTTTTCATCTATAATGATTATTTTCTCTTTTGTTTGTGTTGCTTGCTAGTGTTTGTATATTTATTTAATATCTCAGGTGAAGACTTGATAGTATTAGAGCTTGTGGGGTTGGGTTATATCTGTGAGTCTTTGGATTGGGAAAGACCTTGGAGCCAAGAAGTCAAGGGTCATCCCTGGTTCTGCTATCATCTTCATCAGCTATTTTCTAGCTGTATACAGTGAAAGCCGTAGCTGATGGCTGTGGGCAGGTTAGATCTCTTTCTTTCTTCTTCCTTCCCTTTCCCCCCATTCTTCCTCCCTGGAAAGAAGTCAGGCCTAGGAGACACAAGTGTAATATAAAGTTTCTGGCCTCTCCAGCCTGTGATTGAAACCTGCAGACCTGCAATCCCACAGAAACACACAGAAGCTTATATTAATTACATTCTGCTTGGCCTATGACTCAGGCATATTGCTAGCTAGCTCTTGCATCTTAATTCAACCCATTTCTATTAATCTGTCTTGCCATGTGGCCAATGGTTTACCTATTTTTTTACATCTTGCTTTTTGCGTGGCTGGATGGTGTCTCTTTCTGACTTTGTCCTGCTTCCCCTTTATCTATGCTCCGATTTCCCACCTACTTCTAAGATGCCCTGCCATAAGCCCAAACAGTTCCTTTGTTAATGAATGATATTCACAGCATATAGAAAGATATCCCATGACACACAAAGTCCTTGTTGAGGCCCAGCCCTGTTGTAGCTTGCCCCTGGGGCTCTCACCTCTGCCAGACATTTCCTTTGTGTTAGGTCTGTGCTCTCCCAGAGCTGCTGGAAAACCTCAGCAAGGATTAGATATCCAGCTGCCCCTCAGTCCAGGACCTGCTGTGGTAAGCATGGCCAGACTACAGGAAGTCTAGGAGCCTTCATTTCTTCCTCCTTCTTATCTCTTTGTTCATCTACTTATCCTTCTCACTTGTCCAGTGGTGAATTGAACAAATGTGCCCTAACTCTGATAGGTATTCAAAGCTGTCTTCCTCTTCTATCTGGGACAAATAGACCATATGGTTCTTGCTAGGCTTTTCCTCTGGACCCTGAGTCCCAGACATGCAACTGCCTGCCAAACTTCACTACTACTAGATACAAATGGTCTTTAAAAGCACTGTCATAGCTTTATACCCCCAATCCTTGCTTGTCACACATTCAGAAAGCACATCAAGGAGCACAACCCCCTGCTGCTCAAAACTCTCCATGCTCCAAATCGTGCTGACACTTGAGTCTAAACTCCCATCATTCATGAGGAGATGTGCAGTCTGGGCTCTGACTTTGGCCATGTCCCTGCAATCTAATTATTACACTTTCTTCTGCTCCCCAAACATGTCAAGGCCACCCCTGACATCTGGGTCTTTGCACTGGCTGTTTGTTTAGCCTAACTATTTTCTATACACCGTGAGAGTGGCTGCCTCTTTTTTCTCATGAGCACCTGGCCTGGATATCTGAATTACCTTCTGCTCTGGTCTTTGGCTGAGCTGTGGCTGCACAGCACTGATTCTGTGTGAAACCATTGCATTTTCTCATTGTCTTGGTTTCTGTCTAACTTCCTTTACCATCCCCTCTCTCCCCAGGACAAAGATTATTTCTTTTAGAAGAAAGATTAACCCCCTTGCTGTGTTTCTGGATTATTTTAGTAGAGTTATTAGCAATAAAAACATCACTCATTGTTTGCACTACGCCAAGAACGGTCAGGGAAAGACAGTTTATCTTATTCAACCCTGAACTTTCCCTCCCTTATTGCTCAAGACAGGAACTCCAAGTGGATTTAGGAAATAAAGAAATATATATACTAGTAGGTCCAGTGAATGGTCTATGAGACTGGTTATGCTGGGCTTCCCAGGGCTGGTTCTGCATACCTGGGGCCACATCTTAGAGCCCCACCTGGATCCCAGCACTCTTCACAGTCACACATTTCCTTAGGGCTCTTACCTTTTTTCTAATGGTCACTTGTCTCTTGTGTAGGTGTTTTATGCTGGCTCCTATTCAGATATTCCATGCTATACTGAGTACCAAGGCTCTAATGTGAGCTGTGTAGATATCCAGTTAAGCCCAGGGTTGTCAGACAAGTATAAGGAGATATTCAGGATGTAGATCCAGCAGGACAACTTCTAGCCTCCTGTGCTGTAGCATTAATGGGGAAATGGGAAAGTGACTGAACACCAGAATCCAGGTCATTCATTAGCTTGCAAAGACAGGGAGAAACAGAAGCATAACAATCTCTGGCATAATAACCAATATTTGGATAGGAGCAGGGGAGGCCTCAGAAAACACCAAGCAGAGAGCAGTGTAAAAAGCACATCACATGATTGCAGCTCACCTATGGCTGCCTTCTCAGACAGGAATAAGGACACTGGGATTGAAGCAAATCACACACATACGAAGATGCTCGTTAGGCTCTGTGCCAGAAAGCCTGGGAGTTAGTATCCATTCATTTCTTCCCAGCTTCATAATTTCAAGCATGGTCCTCAGTGCCTCAGCTTCTAGACTTTCTTACCTGTGAAGGAGGAAAGGGAGGCTTGCTTAAGTACATCCATGCACAGCATCGAGGAAACCCTGCACTCAGACCATCCACACACAAGCACTGAGGAAACCTCTACTGTTGCTGCTTTTGCTGGCATATGAGAAAGAAGCAGGACCCTCACCTGGCACTGAGTCTGAGACTTCTGCCTCTAAATCCATTTGTTTCAAATCATTGAAAGAAGAAAAAAAAAATCTTCCTTTGACTCTGCTTGGTTTGTTGACTTTATCTTTTACTTTTTCCTTGAGCTTTTATCTTAGAAGCTGTTTCAGGGGTATCTGATCAGAACACAGCAGACGTACCTCAATAGAATGGAGCCAATGGAAAGGACCCTGTAGTTGTGGACCAGGCCTGAAGGTAAAACAGTTTTGGGTCTCTGACAAGCTCTATCCAACTGCAATAGCAATATTTGAGTAAGGTTGCTTCTTCTCTGGGAAATTTGATTCTATTCCACAAACACTTCCCCTACTCATTAAGACACCTACCACTAAAAAACATATGGTCAATTAAATTTAAAACATTAGTCAAACCAGTTGTTGGTATTATATGATCAAACATCTGGACAAGTGAAATTTTAATTAAATGTTTTAATATCATGAGGGCTCAGCTTCAAATTCAGTTGCCAATAAGAGACATGGATCTTTACTTTCTGTGCAAATTGGGAGGGCTACGATTTCTGTATCAACTGATGATTTAAAATTCTGTATCTTAATGTTGGAGAGGTACAAGGGTTTTCCTTCCTAGATGTACAATATTATTTGTTATAAGTGGTCCTGACACGGACTTTTCGTGCCTAGCTTCAAGGTTCGGTCCCTCAGACCTGCCGTTTCACAGTCCCACAGAATCACAGAATCACAGAATCACACAAATGCTTCTATTATTTTACACTGATTGACTTAGGGCCCAGGCATATAACTTGCTAGCTCTTGCTCTCAATCAATCTAACCCATCGTGTTCAGCCATGCGGCTCAGTACCTTTTCTCAGAGCAGCATTTCCTCTGCATCTCCTGGCAGTTCTGGTGACTCTGGCATCTGTGTCTGCTCTGAGATGTTCCTGAGTTTTCTTAGCCTTGTAGCCCCACCCATACTTCCTGTTTGCCTTTGGCCAATCAGCTTTTATTAAATACATAGGTGGGACAAATATTTACATTACCAGTGTAATCCCACTACAATTATTCCTGAATTTCAAAACAGCAGCAATAACTCTGAAGGCTGAATGGATAGTTCAGCAGTTAAGATCATTTGATTCTCTTACAGAGGACCTGGGTTTGGTTTCTAGTACCTATATGATGGCTTACAACCACCTGTAACTCTAGTTCTAGGGGATCGGATGCCTTCTTCTGACCTCCAGGGGGCACTAGACATTCATGTGTGCACATGCATACACACAAGCAAAACATTCAGACACATTAAATAAATAAATAAATAAATAAATAAATAAATAAATAAATAAATCTGAAATCACACTTTTCATTATCCCACCTGTCAGTTGATAGGCCCCATGTTTTCATTAGATAATACATACATGAGAGTCTATGTAGAATACAGGGAACCTACTCAGAATTATGAGTCTAGTTCCTGTTAATCTTTAATACCCATGTGAAAGCTTTTTCCTGTGTGCTTTTGTTTGATAAAGTAAAGGGGTCAACCTATGAATTTCTTACAATATTATAAGACATTTTATCTCTATTTTTTTATATTTTCTTTTTTTTCCTTCTTTATTTATTTTGTATTTATCAAAAAACAGTAAAATGAATTTAAAATGCTGAAAAGTTAACAATAACTATAAAGAAGATAAAAATCATAAGCATGACTTATCAAGGGTGATAATGCAAATAAGATTGCTACACATATATTTACTTTGTGTTCAGCTTTCCCTCTGAATCTTTTTTTTCCCATCCCTGTATATCCTTATTCAAGGTCCCTTCCCCCTCTCACCACATCAGGTCATTTTACTTCTCCGCAACTCCCCATAGGAAGACATTTTATCTCTATTGATGGAGCCTGACACATAGGTGAACACATGTGTTTCATACACAGGTGAGACACACAGGTTAGTGATGTACTGTTACTGTGAGACTTGCTTATTATTCAAGTCTTGTTCATTACCCATACAGACTCATGATGACAATGTTTTGAACTAGACCTCTAGCAGTAAACATACATAAAAATGAATAGATTTAAGACATACCCATGAAGCAAAACTGACAACTCCCACTGATGCATGGGCTCAGAGGCATGCAGATGCTAAAAGAGTATTTTTATCACTCTCATAGGCAATGCTGGATGGATGTCTTTTGATTGATTTTTCAAATTCTAATTGAGTAATCTAAATTTTTATTGATATTTTCTCACCCCAAGAGCTCAGAGCAAGCCTATTGTTTGGATCTCTGTTGACTTATCTTGCTTCTTTGACCCATCAAAAATCTTTACCTTGGCAAGAGCAATCTTTGGCACAAGGTCACATAATACCTTAAAAATAATCCCCCAAACACAAGCACAGAAAAACCCAAACAAAACCCATCTTTGGACATCTGTTATGATGTGGCAGCCAAGAGCTGTGTCCACATGGTGCCAGCAGGGCATCCATGTCCACATATTGCAGTCAGTGTGTGAGGTGCTGGCACTAATGATCCTGGCATCCTGTGGAGGTCTGCTTTGCCAGCCTGCTAATTAGGATCTGCTTAGAGTGGCCGAGGCTGAGCCTGGGCAGTCAGGCTTTCCTATTGCCTGTCTCTCCCTCTGTGTCTTCCTTTCATGAAGCAATTTAGTTTAGTGTACATTTTTAAAATTTATTATTATTATTAATTTAATTTTTATCATGGACCATTTAAAATAAAGAGGAAAGGAAAGCAGGTTGTCTC
Organism: Sigmodon hispidus; assembly: GCA_004025045.1. NCBI lineage: Eukaryota > Metazoa > Chordata > Mammalia > Rodentia > Cricetidae > Sigmodon > Sigmodon hispidus. The sequence continues at coordinate 61,816 of PVIH01010232.1, read as the reverse complement.
GAGGTACTGGGTGGGGATAAGCATAGCTGAAGCCAGTGGCCATGCTGGCAGAAGCAGCCCAGCTGACCCTCGTTGGAAGGGTGCAGATCTTATATAACAGCTCCTCTACAATGAACCAGTTGAAAGCCATGTGTAAGAGGAGGGCCTTGAAGCCAGTTACTGCCTGGGTAGATTTAGCCTTGACCCTCAGTTGGGTCCCAGGTTTCAGAAGGTCATCAGCAAGAGGTGACAAACATCCACTGATTGTCAAGTTGAGGCCCAATCAGAGATGAGGATACTCCTCCAACAGCTTAAAGAGAAGATTTTCTATGGGTGCATCAGATTGTAGTCTGGAGTCTTCATGGCTTGCAAACTTTCATAATATATATATATGTATATATATATAGGGTAGGGTTTACTTGAAGAAACTTTAAAGCAGTAGTAGATGATAATACTACTGGGTCACACATGGAACAGAAATATTGACTCCTGGGACAATATTGGAAGCTAAATTGTGAGAAGGATTTGTGTTTGCCTTCTTTACAATGACTAGAACACAGAAGGGTTCTGCCTTCGGATACAGTGAGAGAATCAACAAAAGAGGAGAAATCAACCAAGTACCATGCACACAGATTCTCTAAAACTAGTATAGCAAATTCATGTGCAGGACAGTAGTGGAGAAATGTCTAAAGAGCCAGATGTTAGCTGTTTTATGCTTTGTAGCCTGTGCAGTCTCTATTGTAATTATTAATCCATAATATCTTAGTACAAGAATAATTATAGGTAATATGTAAATAAACAAATAATACTTCTGTTCCAATAATGTCTCACTTATGGAAACACAATGTAGACTGGATGTGGTCTGTGGACCACTGACTTCCATCTTCTTCCTAGAAAATGAAGTGAAAGAACCTTCCCTCCAGATAGAATGTAGATGATACTAGATTCAAGGGAATTCAAGCATATCTATGAGGGGCAACTATAGTTCACTTGGTTCAAATAAATTTCTTATCGTACTTCCTTACCTGGGGAATTGTGACTAAAAAGAATGTATAGAGCATCTCTTAGACTCCTAGCCAATCATTGAAAGCCTGGATATTTTCAACAGAAATGGAATATGCACTCTAATTCTTCATTAACCTACATGAGTGTCTATAAGGACAGCTGAGAAGGGAGTACCTTCAAGGCGCTGTGGGAAATGGTCCACCATAGTAACAATGTCTCTTGACAGACAGGTTATATTTAGAAAATTTACATTCTTGTGAAATAAAGTGAATTTAGCATCTCCCTTGGTTTTGCCTTCTGATTTTCTTAGCAATCCTCCTGGGTCACCTTTAACCTCACCATTCCTGGCATCTACTGAAATATAACCATGGCTATGCCACTCTTTGGCTTAATACGCTCAGCCCATTGGCAGGACCTTTGTCTACAGGATGAATCCCCAGCCAATGCCTTTGAGGTCATTCTCTTCTTGTGCAGTTGTAGCTACACAAATGAATGCTAACAGGCACCTTGTAATGCTTTCCAGGCCATAATCCTATGGGCTATTTACTTATGCAAGCGATCTTATCCCCACCATAATCCGGGGAAGCTAATTTGCTCAGTTTTATGAAGTGTGAAGCTCACTGCATCTATACAAAACAGAATAACGTGCCTAAGACCAAGAAAAGTCTCCTGTGTTTAACCAAAGCAAAGACAGATTCCAATTTGTATGTCTTTTGACATTTTTCTTTCTTTCTAGAACATTTTATTCCTCATCCCATTTGCTTCTAAGTCAACTAAGTTCTTTAAGGGAACACTTCAAACATTTCCATAACTATGAAGCCATTCTCTGCTCTTCTACATTGTTTTCATTTCTTTAGCATTTTCTTTTCAAATCACCACAGCACCAGTAGCATGTGTCAGCCTTATTTATTTACCTCTTATTTCCTACAATGCACTATGAGCACTCTAAAGTTGATTCCATACCAGATCTATCTTTACATTCCCAGGTCTAGAAACAGAAGGCAACATTGATCACATAGCAAATGGCTATAGGACTAGAAAAGGGTATTTAGGGATCTGTACCTTTCAAATATAGAAATAACAGCCTTTACAATGATCTGCTAATGGGGCCTGGATGCTGAATGCGGAATGAAGGGATGCTCTCTTGTTATACTGTCTGAGTGGGGGTGGAGCTCTGGGGCTGGTTGTGCTGTCCACCATCTCAGAAATCTCTGAAGTCCTTTCCTAAATGTTTAAATGAGGTAAAGTGGTTGGCTTTATAAGTAATAGAAGTCAATTGTGTTTGCAGCATCTAATGCAGGAATAGCATTAGATAGTTGAGATGGGGCGCAGTGCCAAGAACTGCTGAGTGGGCAGAAGGCCTGATTTCCAGACTCCCTCTGCATCCATTTGTGATAATCCTGGTCTGGCTTTCTCCCAGTCACCTCCTAATGAGACTTGTACAAGACAGCCTTTGCCCCCAGCACAGACATCTCTCCTGAATCAGAAGTTCACTTACACAGATGTTTAAAACCACACACACACACACACACACACACACACACACACACACACACTCATTTCTTTCTAAATACACTCTTAATCTTCATTGCTACTAACATTTTTCTAACAGGCTGGCAAACATTCAGGCAGAAACTGAAATATGTAAATGCACTGAGCTGCTATTACTCCCTTACTAAATGAATTTTCATCTATAAGGCAGAAGAAAGCAATTCTTTGGCCCTGACAATGGGGATTCAGAGTCATGGAGAAGAACTAGCCTGGCTTCAGGGTAGGGTATGAATGTTACAGCCAAAGACTGATATAACACACGTTTGTTTTGCATTTCACAGATGAGTGGTACCATCTTCCAGCAGGAGACCTTCAGAGGATACCAATAATGAAGATACTGACAATAGGAATAAACATTTATTGTTCCAACATATCATTCTACTCATGTTGTACTATCATGTAAACAACCATCATAATAATTCAAAACATAACATAAATTATTTAGTATTTCTAAACTTAAAAAGCAGAGGCCTTTAGGAGAGTTCATAATTTGGTCAGGATCATAGCTACTGAGGATCCCAACTTGCAAATGAGTGTGTGTATATCTTTTCCTAGAGTGTGTGTTCTTGAGTGCTATTTTATAGAGAAAGGAAGCTGGCTCACCTCTATTTAAAGGTGTTCCTAAAGAATGAACTTGTACCATAAAAACAGGATGCCAGGGTCATCAACTGTGTCCTGTCACTGTCTTAGAATGTGTGTAAGAGAAAAAATATTTGATGGTGCATCCTCATGTTAAGGTCTTGGAATTGGCCTCCTGACTTTCCATAATTTTGTGCTGAGAATCTGTGGAAGTTTAAAGAATGACTGGAATGGAGAAAGAAAATTGTTCCAGTAGAGAATTCTAGGAGACACTGGATATTCTGGCAGTGGTGCTCTGGAACTTCTCTGGGATATTGGAGGTGCCAACCAAAGGAGAGGGAAAAGCATTACCTTCAGCTTACTCTGATACTTCAGGATCTGGGATAATGCAGTAGTCATGGGGATAAAGGTGAATAGAGAAGTCTGGGAAGCAGCATGCCATGCCCAAAATGCTTTGATGGAGGCATTAAGACACAGTGTGAAAAAGAAGTCCCCAAGGACAGTGAAGCCACTATGTTGGCTAAAGGGAGGTGGGGACTAGGGCCAGGGAAGAAGAGGAGGACATTTGCAGGTATGAATAGTTGATGGAATTCTTTAATAAGTACACAGGAAACAAAAATTCTCATGGGCTCCTCGGAATGTTTTTTAGGGACCAGGGTCTCTTGTTACTAGGACACTTGAGTTTTCTATCAGGTTACATGGGTTCATGTGAAACATTCTTAGATGCCTCACCTTGTTGCTTATGGCAAATTATGTAATTGTTGGCTAAAATTATTTTCTTCCTTTATTCCAAACCTTTGTAAAATAAGAAGTTGCCATGTTCCCATTGAGAAGTCAGTTTTTAATTGCTTTTATCTGGGTGATTTGATTGGGTAATATGCTTTTTGGCAAACCTAAGGTATAAGCACAAACATTGCATTTTCTAGAACAGTGTTTTCTGAGGTGTCACTTGGCTTTTTCTTTAAAGTTAAGTTGTTATAGTGATTATCTAAAAATTACCTGCATGTACTAGACCCATGTAGACTAAAGGTTGTGAAAACTTATTCTCTTGTGCTTAGAAATCTAAGATCATCATAGATCAGCTTGTATTAACTTTCTGAAGGTGAAAAGGTCAAGGGAAGGGGGACTCCCTAGTCAACAGCTTGACCAAATGAAGGTATGTGTGAGGTCATTCCAGATCAGTGAACTCCTGGTCTTGTCCTAGTTGAGCCTAGACCTGAAAGATGACCCAGGCAAGCTCGAGGTTTAGTAAAACAACCATGGAAAGGCAATAAAATTTGGAATGACTAATAATGAACATTAACCAAAGCCTTTCTCATAACTTAAAATCAAGGAGAGTGAGTCTCATAAGTGCTTTATGCAAATGAGAGAAGGGGACTAAGTGACTTTCCCATGGTGTGTGAATCAGTTGCAGAGTCACCATTAGAACTCAGGTTAGTTGGCAATGCTTCTCCAACCCATCAAGTTACTCAAAGTAAATGATCCTACCTACTTCCTGGACAATTGAATAGGTTCTTGCTTATAGTTTCAGAGTTGATGAATAAATAGGAAATACCAGATTCCAACAGTAGCCTCTCTAGTGTCCCTCCACTTCCCTTTTACACATGGTCTTCTATCACATTCAACCAAGAAGTCCCCACTTGTCTTCGTATGGATTACTTGAAAACAACAAAATGTAGCATCAGAATGTAGCCTATGGACCTTTACAGCATGCTCCAATTCATTATTATCTGCCTCCTCCTAGTTGGTTTCACAGACAAAAATATCCTTGAGGTCAGTTGTAACACTCCCATTTAACTTATATTTTGATCTTTATTTGAGAGATGAGATGACATGTCTAAGGGTCTTGACATTGCATAGACATTCGAAAGATGCCTCCTGTATTAGAAGAGTAGTTTAATAGATGGGTGAATGAACATAAAAATAGAAATACTTGTGAGAAAATGGAGCAGAATGCTCAAATACATTAAATTACATGATGTTTTCGAGGATGTGTGAATAGAATAGGGCAAATAGCTATAAGATACAAGCTTGGTTCCCCAGAACAATAATAGCCTCCATCATGTTACTAGATGTCCTGGGAATATCATTCAAGGACAAGATCTGACATTTATCTTGCTCATTTGTAAAACTGAAATGAACTTTGGCATAATGGAAGACTTTAGACACCACAAATAAGGTGTTCATCACTGTGAACAGCTCAATGAATAACCACGTATGAACAGTTCATTTGTCGTTTTCCAGTCATTATGAAAATGTGAATGGGTTAAGACCCATCAGTCTCCCCAGGGACCCTGTAAGTCAGGTGTCATTCATTCCCACTTCCCAGAAGAACTTGGAGCTGCCTGAGAGAGGTCACATGACCACCAATGTAGAAGTGGCCCATGTCATTAATTCCAGTATTACTCCACTGCCTTGTCTCCAGCACAGCAAGTGTCAAAGTCCCTTTTTTTTAAAAAAAAGAAAATAGTCTTTGCTGTATCACAATAATTTCCCTTTGCATGAGCTTTTCTTTTTTCTTTTCAATCACCAAACACTTAACAAAATCAAAACTAAATCAGATTAGAAAAGCCTGCAATGTTACACAAAGTAAATGCAGGATTACTCTGCTTGAACTAGCCATGGAGCCCTGGAGAGCCCCCCTTCCTGAGACAACTGTGTAAAATCTTTTGCCCTTTGTTGAGCACAGTTGGAAAATATTGGCCTAAAACACAGCTGAGTGGATTTGCTGACTGGCACATCCAGTCTTTCTATCTTCAGGAATCCTCGCCTGTTGGTTGGTCTTTTCTATGATCTATGTGCCTGTTTAAGCTCAGATGAACAGGTACTGAAGGACTGTGTGGGCTGGGCTGGGCCAGTTAGCTTTGGACTTTTTGTAGGTAAGGACCTCAACCATAGTGTGGGCAATCTGTATGAAAAGATTTTCTAGAAAGCTTACTCCTAGGAAGCCAAGGTTTCTAAAGATTATGCTGGCTCAGTGGCAATAAGCAATGACCTCCTCTTGCCTCCACCTCTCCCATTCCACTCCAATTAAGACATTTCTTTCTTCTCCACCTGTACCTGGGGTTCACGCCAGGCTGCAGGCAAATGGTGCATTAATCACATATGGCTCAGTTGGTGCATGGGGATGGTGAGAAGCTGCTGATTTATGAACAAATTCAAAATATAGAGATGCTGGGAGTAGGTGAGGAAGGCCCAGTTCAGGGAGCAGATGGGGGGCCCTTCTCTAGGACCAGTCCCATATGCTCCACTGCCTGTCCATATGTCGTGTGGGCTGGTCCCCTGCCCTTGCTGGAGTTGAGGCTGCCTGTCTGCTGTAATGCACAGGGAGATGGATCTTCCACCTGCCCTTCTGGCATTCACACAGCTCCTCTCCAGCAGCCTGAGACCTTGAGGCTGAGGTCTTGGATCTCTTCTTACAGACAAAACAACAGTTACATTTATGCCCTTGTCAATATGAATTATTGGCATCGTTTATTTAGGAGGAGTTCACAGACAGGCGAGATCTGAGGTTTCTTTCTGTTTGCCACAAAGAGAAATTGAGACATAATACTCGAATCATGAACAGTATTATGAGCAATTCTAACAACTGGCCAGTACTTCATGTATACAGGTTATTAAGCCCTGTTCTAATGTTTTGTTGCATGTGGTAACCAATAACATGCAAAAACAGTTATCCAAGGTCATATATGAAGCACAAAAAATAGGACTAAACTCAGAACTACATTATGTTTCTATATGAGCTAACATTATCTACCTGTCACTCCTTCCCTCTCTTTCCTTCCATCTCTTCCTCCCAGTCTTCCTCCCTCCCTCTACCCCATCCACCTCTCCATTCATCGACCCACTTAGCAAGTCATTATTGAGTTCCTATCATACTTCAGACCACAGACAAGGTACTCAGGATGGAGCTGAAAATAAAACAGACATAATACCATCTCTTATGGAAAGCACATTTTAGTTGACCAAGAGAGATAAAAGAAACATTTAAAAACTAATTTAAAAAATTCCAGCTGCAAATTTCAGTAACTTATATAAAATAAGAAACAAAGATCTTCAAAAATAGCAAGGCATAGGGCTCAGAGATCAAGAGAGCTTGCTGAACAAGCATGAGGACCTGAGATTTGATCTCAGTACCTATGCATAAAGCTGGGTGTGGTCTTGCAAGGGCCTGCCATACCAGGGCTGTGAAAGGCAGAGATAGTAGGATGGTTTGAGTTCAGGTTCAGGGTAAGACTCTGCTTCAAAGGAATAAGATACAGTGTGACAGAGAACATGCAAGGCCCTCTTTTGACCTCTGTGCACATGTGCACACAGGCATGTAGGTACACACAGCATACTTACATGTGCATATATCACACATGTATACCTCTTATATATATATATATACATATATATATATAATGAAATAGCATTAGAGAAGCAGCTTTTGAAGAAAAGGAAGGAGAAGGAAAAGAAAAAAATGAATGAATGAGAGAAAGAAGAAAACAAAATAAAAAGAAAGAAAGATTATTGTAGCCTGACGTTTCTGGCCTGGCCTAGCCCTGAGGTCTGGACACATAGTCCCATAGCTGCTTAGTTCCAAATAATCACACAAAGGCTTATGTTAATTACAAACTGTTTGGCCTGTGGCTCAGGCTCATTACCAACTAGCTCTTACAACTTAACCCATTTTTATTAATCTATGTTAAATTGAAACCTTCCTTTTTGATTAAAAAGAAAAAGAGAAGTGGTATGGGATGTCTTTATGTTGTGAATATGCTTTGTGACCATTTGTTAATAAAGATACAGTTTTGGCCTATTGCAAAGCAGCTTAGAGGCAGGTGGAAAATCCAAGCAGAGATAAAGACAAAGGAGGGCGGAGTCAGGGAGATGCTTGAGGATGCTGTGGAAAAAGTAAGATGAAATGGAACACAGGTAAAGTCATGGGGCCACGTGGCAATATATAGATTCATAAAAATTAAGTTGTAAGAACTAGTTGGTAATGAGCCTGAGCCACGGGCCAAACAGTTTGCAATAATACAATCCTTTGTGTGATTATTTGGGACTAAGCAGCTGCGGAACCCTGACCTTGGGGCTAGGCCAGGCCACAAAGTTCTGGCTACAAATTCTCTGTGACAGCTGTGGCAGGAAAGCCATTTCTTGCCCTCTAGGACAAAGGCAAAACTCTTGGCTGAGGGTGGTAGATTCAAAGTAACAATAGTGAGAATGAACCGGAGTATTTGCAGTTTAGAAAAGTAGAGCTACCCAGAGGCATCCAAAGGATGTGATGAGAATGAAGGAATTTTGATCTCTCCAGGAAGGACTTATAAACAAGATAAGGTGTGCTCATGACAAAGTCAGTGTGAAATTCTGCACAGCTCAGCAGCACCAGTACGTAGCAAAAACCAATAGCAGCTTACACTATTCCTTCATAGCCAATGTGACCCCTGCCTTGTGCAATGCTTTCCCATCCCCAGGCATTGCTCAGCTTCAAACATTGATTTAGGAAACCTTTATTTGAATAAGCAGGCATGTTCAAATGGTCCATACTCAGTGTCAGTACTCAGTGCTAGTACTCAGTGCTTAGCCATGTGTCAAAAAGACAGTACTCAGTGTATATGGACATCCTTTAATTTTAAAACCACTACCGAGCTTAAGACCATGTTTTATTTTTTTGATAAGCTCTGAAGTGATATCATTACTCCACCCCATTAAGTTTTACTACTTTAGCATTTACTTTTTTCTTTGTACTATTATTGTTTCTTTGAAGATATAAAAAGATTGGGGATATTTTATTGCTTTCTTTTATTATTTTATTCTCTTTAGAAAACTCTCTGCTCTGATAGGTCTGACCTTGGATGTAAGATCTATTAGCCAGCAAAGATTAGATTTTATTTAATAAACATTTGTACAGAGGTCATTCTGTGCTTGGTGTTGTTCCAAATGCACTGTAAGAATAAACTCCTTTATTCTTGCAGTAAGTCTTCGAACATGAGAAGTGTTAGCATTCTTGTTTTAGAGGTGAGGAATGGAAACAGTGAGAGAGAAAGTGAATGAGCTCAGGTTTGCAAACCACAGTTCGTTTCCAGTTTCTATGCAGTCAGTCACTGTAGTTGGATGGGTCTTTCCATGGTTAAGCAAAACCCTGGGGTCTAGTTATTGACCCTATCATACTCAGAGAGAGCTTGCCCTCTTAAAGTTTTTGAGGTCACATGCAGGTCTTCCCACATCCTCTAATATTTAGTGAGCCTCCCATCAAGTGGGGCAAGCTTTTGTCTTTTCTCATTAGCAACAGATAGAGGTAAAGGGAAAAGAGTTTGTTAGGGGTGGAGGAGGGTGCTGAGGGGGCCAGCAGCTGCAGTGAGTAAGAGCTGAGGCAAGGAGGGCCCCAGACGCCATTCTGTGTTTCAGAGAACTGTGCATCCTGTGCTACTCAACTTAGGGGCAGAATCAGAAAGACTGTTATCATCAATATAGACTGCCTTGCACTGTCCTGCCTCCCTGACTGGGTACCACATCTATGTCCCTGACTAGGTACCACATCTAAGTCCCTGACTAGGTACCACATCTATGTCCCTGACTAGGTACCACATCTATGTCCCTGACTGGGTATCACATCTATGTCCCTGACTGGGTACCACATCTATGTCCCTGACTGGGTACCACATCTATGTCCCTGACTAGGTACCACATCTATGTCCCTGACTAGGTACCACATCTAAGTCCCTGACTAGGTACCACATCTATGTCCCTGACTAGGTACCACATCTATGTCCCTGACTGGGTATCACATCTATGTCCCTGACTGGGTACCACATCTATGTCCCTGACTGGGTACCACTCTTGCCTGAGCTCCATGAGCCAAAGTGATGGGAAGGCTGCACCAGCAAGGCAGCTGAACACACATGACTTTATTTTTATTCTACAGTTCTACTGTTTCCTCTCTTTGCCCCTAGGTCCCTTTTTTTTTACTTTCTTTATTCTGTGCTTTGCATATCCTTCTTCTTGTTGCTCTTCAGACTCATTTGTGGAGATGACAAGTCTCTACCACCACTTGCATATAGCTTCTGACCTTGCACAGCCTCTGACCTTTTACAGCTCACAGACCTATGTCAGTTAGGGGATAGTTTAGATGCTGTGTCTGTCTGCAGGGATAGTCTTACTCCCCTTCTCTTGTTTAGCTGGCAGAAAAGCTGGTGTGTTGTTCAACATGTGAAAGGAGACTCTGACTTGTTTTGTGGCCGCCTTTTCTCCAAGGTTCTGGTCCCCTCCTTGTGAGAACACATGCTGAGAAACCATCTTTATAGGTTATGAACTTCCTTTGTATTTATCAGAGAGAGTGGTCAAACCAACTGCAACAGTGGCCAGTGAGCCTTTACCTTTAAGGGCCAAGTGTCAAATAATCTTCTCTTCTCAGGCCAGTGGGTCTTCATCTTCACTGATGTAGTATGCATCTTTATGCAACACATAAACAAACACATGGGAAGTACATTCCAGTAGACTTTACTGACAGCAGCTGGTGGTGTGGGCTATGGTCTGATGCCTTCTGTAGAAACACTTTTAATTATTTCCTGCAGACACTGCCCCTTGTGGATGTTCTTTTCTATTGGAAGCTTGGCAAAGCTCTGCAGGGTGGTCTAGCGAGGAGCTGTTTCCTTCCCTCTGCTAGGCCTTCTCTGTGTTGTGATAGAGAGATAATGCTGCTGCTTCCCCTGAAGTTGGAGCACAGCCTTCCTAATTGTCACAAGTATCCATCTGCCAAGGGAATCAATGAAAGTGTGACCTTTAAATAAGAAATCTGTAAAGGAGTGGGTTCGGATATCCATGTGTGTACAACACAGTTCTTCCAGATGCCTGGTGTTCTGGAGAGCTTCCTGGATATGTCTGAGGTGCTGGGGGTGCCAGCTGGTCTCTCACTGCCTGTTCACTTGCTGGGGGTAAGGAAGGGAGGAAGAAAACAGCGTGGACTGTGATGGGTGAGTAGCTATTCTAAGCAGGAAGATCTCTTGGGAGCATAGAGACACTGCTCGGGGGGGATGCATTCTGTGAAGAAGCCTGATGTCTGATTCTGGGTGCACTATTTAATGTATGGATGCCTCAGACAGACGGTTATCTCTGTCTCCTAACCCTCTTTTGCTTTGTCAGTCATCCTTATGAGATGTTAGGCTGTGCTCTGTGCAGACCATCTGTCACTCTCTGCATTCTGTTGCTCTGGTTCTTTCCCTCCAAACACACAGCACCTCCCATTGTTTCACAAAGAATCACTTGAGTGGGTGGAGCACCACACACTTTGAAGTGAGTATGAAGATTTTGAAAGTTATACCCTACAGGTCACCTTAATGGATAATAGAGGCTATAGGAGAGCATGAAGGCTCACTGGTTTGGATAGGGTGACAGCTGGATGTGTGGCTTTTACTCTAGGGCTCCACATGGGACTAGGCTTTGGTCTTTGCCTCAAAGCCAGTACCCTTTAGTTTTGGACCTTCTCTGTCCACTCCTCTGTTTCCTTCTAGGAGTACATCCTTTATAACTCACTGTATCTAAGTCCTTATCCAGTAGGAAGGCTATTTGAACAGGGCGGGTGTGTTCAATGTATCTACATATACTTCCTGGGGCAGGTACCAGGGCTTAGCCCTATATTGAATTTAGAATTTTTAAGATATACAGACACCTTTAAGTTCTAAAACCACTCCTGAGTGCAAGGCCATACTTGCTTTGTGTGTTTTGCTTTATACTGGCAGCATCACCCTGCTTGCCCTAAGACACACATGAGGAGCCACAAAGTAGAGGTAGATAGCAGGCAGATGAGTAGAACGAACAAGGAAATGAGCCATCCATCGGAAGGGAAGAAAGAGGGGAGAAAACAACTTGATCTGACATTATGGTTTCCCTACCTTTTCATTTCTGTCTGTGCAGCAGCTTAAGGAACACAAGCTGGGAAATGGGTAAGAAGACAGTCCTCAGGTGTCTGAAGATTGATGTCACCGGACTCCTTGTGCTTCAGCACTGTTGTCATTGCCTTTAGTCTAAGAACTCAGGGGTAGGAAGTAGTTAATGTCTTCCACACAATTACCATTTGCACATAGTACCACCAGCTAGTATATATGTTGTCACACTCACTGCTTGAGACTGTTTTGTGTACTAGGACAAAATGCTCAGTGCAGGGTTATATATAAAGGAAACAGGTTTGTTTGGTTCATGATTCTGGCAGCTAGAAAATCCATATATGATGTTTGGAAAGGGGATTCCCCAGGCTGCATCATATCTTGGTGAAGAGATGGAAGGTGAAGAAAATGTGTGCATGCAAGACCAAGCACCCACAGGTGACATTGCTTTGCAATACAATTCTCAGAGGCTGCTCACCTGCTCCCAAGAGTCAAGTGTTAACCCTTTCCAAGGATGGGACTCTGTGACTCAAAGACTCAGCTCTGCTTCACTGGAGCCTGAGTGTCCTCATGGCTTTGGTTAGGGACAAATCCAAGCACTCCTGATTTCTTTTTGGTGCTCACTCCATTGTGAATATCATCAATGTAACTATGGGTCTGTTCTCTTAGACCTACACCTGTCCCTCTTCTCCACAGTGCACATGTATACATCAGAGTTGAGTCTCTCCCTATACCATGTAGGTCCCAGGCATCCAACTCAGGTGTCAGGCTTGGTAGGAAGCACCATTACCCACTGAGCCATCTTGCCCATCCATAACTTTCATCTCCTGTGGAGCCTTCATACTATTTCCCATGGTCATTATTCTACATAGCATTCCTTCCTCCTCACTAATATCTATTGTTACTCATCTTTCTGACATCACCCTTGTGTGGATGAGGTGATACCCTGACAGTAGCCTTAATTTGTGTTTCCCTGATAATTAGTGATGTTGAGTACCCTTTCACATATCTGTTAGCCATGTTTATGTCAATTTGGTACTTTATATCACTTTCAAGATCAGGTTTTTATTTTGTTTTATGTTTATTTTATTGCTGCTAAGCTGTGTGGGCTTCCCTTCCTGCCAGCAGACTGACTCTTGCATTGAAGAGGAAGTCTGGCCATCTTTCTGCATTTGGAAATGGACGCTTAATGAGACAAATGGAACAATATTTACAGATGGTATTTTTCTCCTTCCCAGAATATTTAAATACTTTAGGTTATAGTCTCATGCTTTGGCTGGAAAGAGGTAGGAAGCCACTCTTGGCTTGTGTCTGAATCCTAAGATTCATAGCAGACAGACTTATCAATACCCTCAGTGCCAGAACAGGGGACTCATTCTGTGGTGAGGATAACAGGGAGTGGTTTTGAATCAGGCTGTTCCATGTGTGTCTATAAATGTAAGTGAACTTAGCTATAGCTTTCATACTATGTAGCCATGGACATCTGGTGTATAATGTGGGTTCACAACCCAACTAGAAAGACCAGAAGTCAACAGTTAATGACACTCAGATCAATTGCTAGCCCTGTGGCCCTAAACTGTGTAGCCCTAAATTGTCTGAAGTATGAGTCCTAGGTGTAGTAGAAGGAAGTTGGGGCTCTGAACCAAACAGGCCTACATCTATTCTCTGCTCTTTTCTACCTGTGTGATCTCAAGTGAGCTATTTCCCTTCATTACTGTTAGCAGAAAAGTAGCGATAGTTATGTCCAGAGAAGGAACTGGAGGTGCCCTGTCTGATCTTTGCAGTGTGAAGACAATGAGGAAAAACTCCATGTCTGCAGCTGCTGGTGGGAACAGACATGGGAGCAAGTTAGATAGGAAGGGCTTTTCCAGGTGCAAGAACTAGATCCATAATCTTCAGTGACTGGAAATTTTAGCCTCTGTTTCCAGAGGTTCCCAAGGAGATTCCTACCTCCCAACTCCCTCCTCTGATCCACTGAGCCCAATCAGGCAAGGTTCTGCAGGGAAACCCCATAGTATGGTATCAGGAACATTGTGTTGGAGTAGTGAACCCTAGGGTCCTTTAGATGTTTAAGTCATTATTTGAGGCATAATCCATTCTCCCAAATGTTACATTTTTCCCTGGAAATAAAAACAACCAAGGCTGCTTGAAGTAAGTGTTGTTTTCCTCAGAAAAGTGCCTCATTTGGCCAGAGTGCTGTCTCTCTCTGCTTCTTAAGGCTGTCGTTTGCCACGCAACAGCATTGTAACAACAACACAGCTCCCAAACAAAGCTGTTTTCATTTTGCATATTTACCCCAGACCTTGCCCACATGTAGACATAATTATTATAGTTTTGCTCACAGTGCACACATCTTTCTGCATTATTGTCTGCTCACTTAGCATTCTATCACAAACAAATGTTGAGTTTCTTCATTCCATTCCTAATTACCATTTTTATTGGCTACATACTATTCCATCAAGCTGATGTAATTTTATTTACTTAACCACATCCCTGTTGTTGGCCATTTATACCACTTATTTTTTTTTAAATAATGTGCACTAAACTAACACCGAAACATCTTCAGATACAATATTTTTATAACTTTGGTTTCATTTTTAAAATAATTATGTTCTTGGAGTAAAATTCTCACACTTGGCAAAATGGTCTAAAAAAAATGTTTCTGAGTCAGTAATGCAGCCAGAATGTTCACCTGCTAGATCAGATAAGTTTTTATATTTTCATATTTTTCAAATGATTGGATTACTGCCTATACTCAGAGGTGTTACTGCTACTGTCAATGGAATTGGGAAGAAAAACGATGTACAAAAAGGAATATTTCAGGTCAAAGGCATATCTCCCATCAACTCTCTCAGCCAAGTCTCCATCTGATAGCAGAGAGGTGGCCTTCAAGAACATGACAAGTTAGAGGATAGTTGGGGATATCAGGGAAGGGCATGAGGGTTCTTTCATGATGAAGCCATATGAAGAGCTAGATCTGAGGGCTCAGGCTTTACAGAGCTCAGAGTGTACAATACCTACCCGAGGGCACCTTCTGCAATGCCTGGGGTAGATCACAGAAATGAGCAGAGGCACTGTCCAATGGAAAGGTTTTTAGAACCACAGGGACTGGGCCCATGAATGGAGCCCAGAGATAGCATCCAGGATGGGATTAAGAGCCAGGCAAGTGACAGAGCAGGTGATGTTGTACTTGATTTTTGGCCTTGTGTGGGCCAGAGGTCTGACTTGTTTGTGGCTGTTTTTATTATTTTAAAAAATGACTTAGATGTTTATATTAATTTTATATTGTTTGGCTTATGCTTTAGGTATATTGTTAGTTAGTTTTTTATTTTAATTTAATTTATTTTTATTAATATATTTGCCATGTGGTCCATGGCCTGTGGCTTGTAGTTTATTTTTATATGTTTTTTTTTGGCAGCTGAATTGGGATTGATTTTATTTTTTTATTTTAATTTTTTATTTATTTTTATAGCATTGACGTAGGTTAAAATAGTTTTTTATTTATAGGATGATATAGAGAATAGTTTTATTATTTTTTGTTTAATTAAAAAGGAAGGTTTTAATTTTAATATAGTTAAATTATATATAATAGAACAGTTATTAAGTAAGAATTATAGTTATAATATTTAGCTTATTTGTATTAATAAAATTTAAGAAAATATTTTATTATTTATTTTATCTTTGTGAGTTTAAAGTTTTATATTTAACATATTTTTAAAAATAACTAAGAAAAACTATATTAATAATTATTAAACTTTTAATTACATTAAAGGCTATAGAAGGATATAATATTATTTAAATAAATAGAAAGTGTAAGTAATTTTTAAAATTTAGAAACAACAAAGATGATATTTGTTTGTTTGGATAGTCACTTAAAGTTTTTTTGTAACGTTGGGGTATTTATCTTTAGTCTACATGCCCAGTGTCTTTGGCATATGTTTTAGTGATGTAGGAAATTTGGCATAGTTTATTAGTTGTTTTTGTGTGTGTGTGTCTTGATGGATATCTGGCAATTTTTTTTGTAAAGTAGGAACTTGAAGGACTATTTTGGCTTGTTTTGTTAAAGTTTAAAGTTTATTTTTTTATGGAACTTGTATGTTTATTTTATATAGTATATTATTAAGTAGTTAATATAAGAATAGTTTTTTATTTAGTGGCTAACTGTTGTTATAAAGTAAATTTTATATGAAGTTTTTCAAATGTCTATTATTATTTTTTTAAATATATTGGTGTTGCCAGGGGTAGACTTGTCTTATTGTTTAGAAAAGTTTAAGTTTTTAAAATATTTTAAATGTCATATTTTGTATGACTTTGAAGTGTTTGAAGACTATTTCTTTAATTGAAATACATCTTTATATATTTATAAAAAACTTAACTAACATGACTATAAGTTTTGTTATTGTAGAAACCTAATATAACAGAGTGACATTGTGCTTCCCCAGCTGATTTGCTTTTCTGCACATTGTTCCTTCAGTTCTGGAAAGGAAACTGACCTTGCTCACACCTCCGGAGGAGAGGGGGAGTTTCTAACTCTGCTGACCTGTGGTCACAGTGATCTGATTCTTTGTGAATCTAAGCTTAAGTGGCTGAACCTTCTGGAAGCTGTGTTCCTTTTCCCACTGCCATGCACTCACCCTTTGGCTTCCCACTGCGTCCGTTCCTGCTCGTTCCTCATCTACAGATGGGCTTCTGCTTCTCTAGCCTAGAACATTGGACTAGGTCTTTTTTGTTTTTGTTTTTGTTTTTGTTGGTGTGTGTGTGTATGTGTGTGTATTTAATACGATGCTGCACAGATAATACTATTTGATGAAGAGATATTTGATTGGAGAGCAAAGTTAGAAAAGTCTACTTCTTTTTAAATTATCATTATGTCATTGTTTTAACACGTGTGTGTGTGTGTGTGTGTGTGTGTGTGTGTGTGTGTGTAGATCAAGGACAACCTTGTGGCATCTATTCTCTCCTTTATGTGGATTCTGGGGATCAAACTCAGGTGACCATGCTTGTATAGTAAACATCTTCACCCAAATGTGCCATCTCACTGGTCCACAGATTCTGTCATGTAGAAAACTTCACAGACTGTCTTTGCCTCCACCAACCAGTCTCTCTTGTCAAAAGGGTCTTAGATAGTGTTTTTAGATACTATTTTATCTCTTCAATTTCTGGTCAGCTTTGTACCAAACAGAACATTATTTTGCCAATGCCATGTCACAGGGATGGCATTACCTGCGCTCTGTAATTGTGTTTATATTTTGAAATATTTATGTCTTGAAAAAAAGATGAAAATAGTACACAAAGTTCTTGTATGTGAATCACAAAGTTTGTTCAAGAGATTTTTTTCCCTATATCTTCAGCATTATCATCAAAATCAAAAAGTTAATGTTCTCACACACTAGGATAGATACTTAGAGCATAGTGCCAGCCTAACTATAGCCACATTTCCTTCACTCCTTTCTTGAGTGTCAGATGTATTTTGTTGGTTTGTTTTTACGTCCTTTTTCTCTTCTGTGACCTTGCCCAGGATCCAACGCGTTGCTGTGCCATCCATCAGAGCTGCCCTGCCCATTCTACTGCTGCATACTAACCCAACTTTTGTGATCTAGGCATTCTCAGAGAGTCCTGGTCACTTACATATGCAGAATCCTCTTCAAGTCTCTGCCTGACTTTCCCTTCGTGTTTAGATTGAAGGGATGGCACATATGCCATGAAGTGACATTGGTCCACAACTTGGGTACTTGACAGTGACATAAGCTATCAATGTGATATTTGCTTTGATTTCTTCATTCAGGTAATGATTACTACATTCTTTTATAACTTTTTTTTACTTGATAGCTAATAAAAATTATGAGGATGGGAAAATGTCATTTTATTTTATTAAGGCTGAAATCTTTTCCTTTTCATCTTTTCTTTTTTCTGTTTATCTATGTTCATTTGACAGCCTGCACATTCATCCCATGGCCCAAAGACTATATGCAGCTGGGGAGCTCAATAAGAAACAATGAATGAGCATAATTATAACATGTTTAGAGGTATATGTGTGTGTATGTGTATGTGTGTGTGTGTGTGTGTGTGTGTGTGTGTGTGTGTGTGTGTTTAACTTGATTTCATGGTTCTTGATTGCATGTGAACTTCTCAGGTAACAACATGGTATCACAGGTTGAGTGACCTTGAAAGAAGAGAGGAGGGTAATTGCTCTTTTGGAAGTTTTATTAAGTAAGAACATAGCTCATAGAAAATATTGAGGGTCATAATGTCAATAACACAGCCTGGGAACATCCTGAAAGATGTATCAGAATAAAGAAGCAATATTTGGTTAACACAGGTGTTTTCTTAATCTCTTGGTGCCTTGATTTTGTTGACCATTTTGTGGGGATAGTAGCAGTCCTCTAGGGGCATGGTGAATTCCAGTGTCAATCAATCCTTTCCCAGATGAACCTCAGCAAGGTACCTAGGGGCAGAGTCAGTCTCATCACTTACAAATTTTTATTTTAGTGGGGAGAGTGCTCTGATTGCAGACTCTACACTTCTGTGGTGTGTGGGGCTTCTTTGCGTCTGTCTTCTCTTGACAGTTCATAGGACCTAAAATATGAGCTTGCAGGGAGAGAGTTGTTGGCTTCTTGCTGCATGCAGCCCTGACTCAAACTTGTTTTAAATTCACACTGGTGAAAAATGGGCTCGCATCCTACTGTGAATTTAAATACTTACAACCAAGAAATAAACGGATCGCATGGCTCATTTATCTTGCAGCCATTAATTAATGGTGGTTAATTGCAGTTATGAGCCGTTGAATTCCAGGCTCTTGGTCCCATACATTTCCTTTAATGTATTCAGAATACCACAAGGCTGTGAGTTAGATACCAAGTGAGAGCTTGTCCTAGAAACAGAGGCTAAGTATTGTGCATCAACACCTTTGTCTTTTTAGAAAGGGCACAGAGTAGTCTCAGAGGCTAGCCTAGGATAGCTGCTGAAATTCTAGAATGTGCTGCTCCCTGGGTCACTTGAATGAACACCAATTGTCACCTACATTTTTGGACGAATCTGCTTAGCCAGACTCTGTATTCCTTATCAAGGAGGAAAACTGAGTTATTCCAGAGGAGTAAAGAATAAATTAATCTGGCACATTGACCCAAAATTGTGACATATAGAACTGGTTGTTTGTTGAGAATAAAGCCATGCTTTTGAATATATATATAATTTCTCTTTGGGGAGTGTATTAGTTACTTTTATATTGTTGTGATTAAACATCATGGCCAAGGTAACTTAAGAAAGAGAGTTTATTTGGGCTTATGGTAGCAGAGAGATGTGAGTCAATGATGGTAAAGTGGAGACATGGCAGCAAGCACCAGGATTGGTGACAGTAAAGGGACCTCAGAGCTCACACATTGAACCACAAGCATTAAGGAGAGAGAGCAAGTTGGGTGTAGCAAGGGGTTTTATACTTTCAAAGCCACTCCCCTGACATACTTTCAACAAGAAGACCAGACTTCTTATATTTCCTCAGACAGTGCCACTTAGAACCAAGTATCCAAATATTTAAGGCAATGGGGGACATTTCTATTAAAACCATCCCAGGGAGGGAGCCACTGAGAGTATGAAGGGACATCTGGGCAAAGCTGATTGTCAGTGCTTATGAAGAATTCTTGTAGCTGTCCTTGGACTTTTCTGCTATATTTCTAGAGATCTTTGCCCTCAGAGCTCTGAAGTTAGCATTGGATTTAGTTATGTAATATAGAAATCTCAGAATGTTCTAATTCTCACTTATTGATGTGAAGCCTTTTCTCTTGATTTTGGTGGTGCTGGTGGTTAATCTCAATTGTCAACTTGATTAGATCTGGGATCAATTAAAAGACACATCTCTAAGAGGGCCTTTGAGGGTATTTCACTGAAGAGAGAAGAGCCTCCCTCAGAACTGCCACATTCCAGTGGGACCCAGATATAAGAAAATATTAGGAAAAGGCTGTTTCTACTAGTGCTGTTAAGAACATTTCCTTGTTGACTACCATAGTCGATGCTGGCATCATTCAATGACATCAGAACTCAACTTTCTTAGTCTTCTATTATATACTGAAGACCCACAGCTCTTGGAGGATCCTGCTGGTTTTCATCACTACTTTGGTATTGTTGAAGCATCCAGAATCATCATAGACTGAGAAACTACCAGGTTCTCCACTTTTTGAGCATGCAAATGGCCAATCCATCCTTACAAAGTAATCCAATTTAACAAAACCCTGTTACTCTAGAGAACCCTGACTAATAAAGTGAACCTATTCTAATTGAGTGATCCAGCTTTACAAAACAAAAGAGCTAAGGATATGGCTCAGTGATTAAAAGTTCCTGTACAAGCCTGGCAGCCTGAGTTCAGAGCCTCAAAGCCCAATGAAAAAGTTGGACACAGCACAAGCCTCTGTAAGTCCAGTGCACCCATATGGAAAAGGAGATAGACAAGAGAATCTTCAGAAGCATGTAGCCAGATGGCCAGGCTTGTGTGGTGATGACAAAAGCCAGGGAAATGTGTAATGGAGAGAGGAACAGTGCATTGTTATCTGACTTCCACATGTACGTCATGGTATGTATGTGTCCTGCAGTGTACACACACACACACACACACACACACACACGCACGCATACACACCAGACATACAAATACACATACAGATGTTCACATACACACCAGTCCCACACATATATCTCCACATATGCACATACACACACAGGTGCACACCCACACATTAGAAATTTTGAAGCTACAAAAGCAAATGAACCAATTGTTGAGGAAAAGAAGTGACAAGAAACTTTGAACTAGTCTCCAGCTCACAATTGCAAAG
Source organism: Sigmodon hispidus (assembly GCA_004025045.1). Taxonomy (NCBI): domain Eukaryota; kingdom Metazoa; phylum Chordata; class Mammalia; order Rodentia; family Cricetidae; genus Sigmodon; species Sigmodon hispidus. The sequence continues at coordinate 41,013 of PVIH01010232.1, read as the reverse complement.
AAGGTACCAAGGTCTCAGGCCTATGACCTCGAGGACTTGGATTCTTCCAATGTCTCAGCCGGGGATTAGGCTTTCCTCAGTTGATCAGAACAGAGATGGCTGGCACCTGGCATTTACCTTCCAACCCTGTGAGCCCTTGAGCAGAGGGCTCAGCAAAAATATTGCAGACTTCTCCTGAAATCTGTGAGGTAATACATTTGTGTGGTTTTAAGCCCCTGAGTTTGTGGTAATTATCCAGCATTATGTAATTGTTATATAATAGTAACAGCTGCATGGAACTGCTGCTGTTTCTATTGCACCTGAATTGTTATCATGTTGCCTATTAATCTTTCTTTTTGTGGTCCCTCCTCCCTCATAAACATAGTATTTAAAGTGTTGTCTTGGTTCTCTTGAAACTCTTGAACTATAGCATTCCAGGTTCACATGGGTCCATCACTAGGGTTGGGCTTGTGTTGTAAATGATTTCTGACTCCGCACAGACCAGAGTGTGACCTTTTACTGCAGAGGCTTTAACCACCCCCCCCCCCAAATGACTCAGATGCTTATATTAATTTCATCCTGTTTGACCTATGTCTCAGGGACATTGCTAGCTAGTTCTTTCATCTTAATTCAACCCATTTACATTAATCTATCTGGCCACTCGGCATGTGGCATGGTCCAGCTCACCTGGGTCCTGCATGCTTCTTCTTTGGATGAAGTCTGTCTGACTGCATCCTTCTCTACCTATCTCTGATTTCCTGCCCACTGCTACAGTGCTTGCCACAGGCCAAAACAGTTCCTTTATTTACAAAATGAGTTTCACTGCATGCACACAAACATTCCCATCACAGGCTTGCTCTTACTGAGGACCTTCATGATTTCGAGGTGACTTATATTTCCATGCTGTGTCTGCTTATTTACTCTTTATTCCAGCCTTAAGGAAACTCTTGTTGTCTTCACCACCAACCCTTATCCACCACACAAGTTCTGCCAGGCTGTTTCTTTTCTCATGATGCTTTCTCTGAGGATTTCCAAAGTCATGTATTCACTGTCCCACTGTCAAATCAGCTCTCCCAGAGCTACCCTTACATATCCTTATTGCCTCAATAGGATTAACATTGCTATTGCCACATAGTCTGTGAGCTCCTGGAGTAACTATCATGCAGGAAGCTATATAAATAGGAAGAATTTCACCTAGATTCTGACCTCATTTAACAGGACTGAAACTCCTGTTTTCTTTTATACTCCAAGTATAAGGCCTTTTATATGACCTTTCCTTGGGAAAATATAAACAAATCATTACTCTCCCCAGAAAGGGAACTGGTGATGAACCCACATTATGATCCTACCAAAAGTCAATTTGGAGTATCAATGAGTTATTGGTTAGTTACAGAAATATGAATAAAGATTTGTTCACAGAAGCATGAATGACTCAGAGACAGCTGCATTACCAAAAGCCCACCCTGGCATGAGTAACAGCTGGAAAAGGTACATACCTGGAGGGATCTGAATCACCAGGTGATTCAGATCTTGGTGATTCACATCTGGAGCTCAGAGTATCTCCTCTCCCTAGCAGCCCTTCTTGCTTCTATAAACTTGATGAAGAGCTTTGTGAGTCTCATAAGTTTTAGAAAATTCTGAGACTTGTGAGTTTCTTCCCTCCTAGGTCATCTTCTAGAATGAAATGCTTTAATTAAGAGGAAATTGCAACACAGCAAAATGGCTAGCTTATTGGTATTTATGTTTAACATTTGAGTTGGTATATGTTAAATAAGATGATGAATTTTTTATTATTTCATTTCTAAAAATAATACACTTTGACCATATTAACCTTATCATAATACTCTCTTGTTTTTTTTCCCACTTCCTGTTGGTCCTCTCCTATTCCAAAATAGTCCCCATCTCCCCATTACACTTTTAGGTCTTATAATTATATGCTTTTAAATCTAGAGTCTATTTATGAGAAACACAGTATTGTCTTTTTGATTTTGGTTTATTTTTCTTTTCTTTTCTTTTCTTTTTTCTTTCTTTCTTTCTTTTTTTTTGAGAAGCTTTGTTTGTATAACTGTAGCGTGAATTCTGGTTGTATTTAAAGAAACTCAGAGCCAGATATCAGGGAAATGCTGAAATATCTAAGAGAGAAACACCACAGTCAAATCTCACCTAGCTATCTTCCAGCTTCCTCATTGTCACTCCTGATCACTTCTAATGCCTCATCTGGCTTCCTATGCCTGCCTTACATACCTTCTTCACCCAGCTGTATTCCATCCAGGTTAGAATTAAAGATGTGAGCTATTATTATTTGATAGTTAGCCTTGAACTTACAGAAACACAGAAAGATTCCTGGAGTTATGGGATTAAAGGCATAGGTCACCACTCCTGATCTTTCCCCATGCTGGGATTAAAGGTGTGTTCCATCACTGCCTGGCTGTTTGGCCTAGCACTCACATGGCTACTACCTTCTTATTTCTCAAAGGTTAGACTTGCTATTCTTGTCTTAAGACCCTTTAGCCAGATATTCTGTAGAAGATACTTCTCTCTGTATTCCACTGATTAATCCAAGTTCTCTGTTTCTTTTCTTATAGCAAGAAGTCAGAAAGATTAAATATCAGTATAGAGAATAATTATGAAGGTTGCAGTTTTCTTCAGAGTAAGTGAGTTCTCTAACCTTATTTGGCCATCATCTTAATTCAGAGTTTTTATTCAAAAGAACCAAGTCCTAAGACTTGGAATAAGAATAGCTAGATGGATGCATTTGAAAATATGGCAACTGTAGGCCCACTAGAAACATGTAGGCCAACCCTCCCCTCCACGTCACAGTCTACTGCTCATCTACGCCAGAAGTGAACTCAAAGTCCTCTGTGACTTGCAGGGTAACATATACATACCATCCGTAGGGTCCCTCCCTTGTCTGCTTCTTATCCTCAGACCAAACATTATGTTCTAATTATAAGGAACTAGACAGGAGTGTTCTGCGTTCCCTGTGGGGGGAAAGATCAAGAAGCTGTAAGACTTGACCATTGTGTACCATCTGAAATGTCAAAGGCTATTTATGGGATGAACCCTAAGCATGCTGAGTGAGGGGAACTTGAGGTTGGATACAGGAGTTACTCTTGAGATGGGAAGATACTCCCGTAAGACATGTTTAGAACCCCAGAAGAAAAATTACTAATATATTTCTATGATGGCCCTTTGAGAGTTGGAGAAATTCATGGTGAGTACACCAGCAATGCTAAAACTGTCATAGAAAGTACTGGAAAAAGAGATCAGAAATCAAAAGAAAGTAGTTTGCTAGAGATAATATAATAGTTAAGTTTGGGAAACCCATTGGTTAATTGTGCTTAATGGGAGGACTCATTTATCAAAGTGTTTGTTCTGGTGAGAGGACCATCAGCATTGTGGAGAAGAATTGAAGGGAGGTGACATCATCACAGGTAATCACAAGCTCACAGGAATGGTATCTATCTATGGTGAGTTATGGGATATTAATTGAGTGTCAAGATCTCAAGGACAAGACAGAAAGGCAGTTGAGAATTACAATACAGTAGGTATCAAAAGATGTCAAAATGGTTGATAAAACCATGGGCAACCATCTCAGTGAAATGTTACACTTTCTTTAGTGAAATGAGCTAGATTTAGACACCAAACCTATAGAGTAAGGCCAGAACTTCAGATTTAAGTTTCCTGTAACAAGGGCCAAAGGGGAAGAGGTCTTCAGTGTTCTCAAAGGGATCTCTAAACATTCATCTGGGTTCTTCTACACTGTAAAAAGAGAAATGTACAGGAATTTCAAAAGTTCTTGAACACATAATTTGAGTTGATGTCAGAAATTCAAAGTAATATTGTGTTCTCTGACTGTTACAGATAAGACCTGTGAAAGTTAGCTCTTCGTTGAAGTCTTGTTCCAAGTTCAGCTCATGTTTGATACATGCACAGTGATCACATCTACCCTAGGGCCATTACCATGATCCCTGTATATAAAGATAAAATGGGCATCCTAGATGACTGGTATAATTCCCTCTTAGTTCTTGGTTTCAGGGGATTTTGTAAGCTTTTCAAGCTCTGAAAAAGATTACAATTAAAAGGATATATTGTATCTTTGAAGGATGGCTTGTATTAGTACTGCCCTCTTCTTGTGTACCCTAAGACTCTAACCCAGAGGTTCCCTTATACTATAGTCAGGTGGGTGGCATGGAGTCCTGGCACAAAGCACTGGAGCTCACTGGCCCCTGGGTGTGTGTTGAATGGGCTATACTTCCCATTCTTTGAAGGAATAGTATTCACAATACAACTTTGGTTTCCCCTTGAATGGCTCTCTCTACTAGCATAAAGAGCCGTTAAGTGGGAAATGGGAACGGGACCACTCAGTTCATTTTTTTTTTTTTTTTTTAAGATGGGAAGTTGTATGGATGAAGAAAATGGCTTTGGCCAGATTCTGTCTCTATGAACTGCAGATACTATGGTGGGAACTGGAATTCTTCTCCATGTTACTCCTTACTCATATGCTCTGTCCCCTCCCCTGTTCATATAACTTACATAAAACTACACAGGTGCAGTGACCTCATAATTAACAGGTCATCGCCCCTTTATCAAAACACCTTGTTCATTTTAATTATTGATATTGAGGTTTAATTTTTAATCTTTGTGCAATGAAAGCTGCTTTAAATGATCTCAGATGTCCTACATGGTCTTTAGTATTTTGTATTCTGGGAGATACCTATTAATCTACTAGGTATGTTCAAATTCATTTGTAATGGGAACAGAGGGGACATTGCTACCTGCCACCACACAGGAGCTATCTGGACTTAATGCTGACATCAGATGCTACTCTTAAAAATGTACATGACTCCACTGACATGTAATTCAAAGGGAAATAATACTAGTCCTCAGAGATTAGGTTGCCTGCTGGCTTTGGGAAGAGGAATGACAGGGAAGGACTCTGGGAAGGCCTTTACCCTCTGGTTATATTGATGGCTGGTTCTCTGTGCTGGGCGTATGGGTTAAAACTGTGTAAAACTTCAAAATGTGGGCTGCAAAAGTGTGCACTACACTGCTGTATTTATTGTACTTCAGGGTCTCCTCTGTGTTTACTCTTGGGTCTCTTGGCATTGCAGAACACAAGGAACCATTTTGGCAACCAAAAAGCATATAGAATATTTGTGCCTTTGTTCTTAATTTATGCGTGGTGATGTTCATATCAAAAGCAAATTTAGGATTTAGTGAAACTGAATCAGCACACTAAATATATCTGCCAGCTTTTGCTATTTCTTAAGAAGAGCTCCCTGTGTATGTGTGTGGCTGTGTGTGTGAGAGAGTGTGTGTGTGTGTTTGTGTGTGTATGTGTGTGTGAGAGAGAGACAGAGAGAGTGTGTGTGTGTGTTTGTCTCTGTGTGTGTGTGTTACAGATATACATCTGGAAAAAAACTCCTTTGAGTTTTTTTCTGGAGGTTCTTGGAGGATAAAGCATTTTTGCAGCTGGCCATTCTATAGATAATGGTTTGGTGCCTGAGTTTCTAGGTGGTATGAGGAATGCAAGCATCCCATCTGAAAATCATTTCCCTAGTGCCTGCCCCAGACCTGCTTGGTAATGCTTACCCATCTCCCCATGTCTCTCCCAGTGCAGTCTGCAAAAGCACTCTTCTTCCCAGAGGAGAAGCAACATCTTGTTGCAATGGAAGTCTAATTGTTCCTAGATTGAGTATTTCCCAGGGATGGCAGTCCCAGCCGGTGCTCCCTGAATTAACATGCTCACTGAAGGATTGAAGATGGTGATTAGGCCCGACAGCATCACTTTCAGTGGGATGGTTGAAGTGCCGTGGAGCTATGCAGGATGGTGAGGAGATTTATTTGTGGGGAATGGAGACATATGGCCAGAATCATCCGCTCCCTTTCCTCTGTAATTAAAACATCTGGGAACACCAAAGGGCTGGGAAATGAGAAGACAACAATGAGCATCACTTCCTGCCAACTCTGAGGAACACAGCCGTGGAGCTGGGACATCCTGGGGTCCAGACCACCTGGCATGGGCTGCTGGTAGAGTAGCACCAGCCCAAAGGCCAGCTCTCTTGGAAATATGCTTTCCCAGGTCTTATGCTTTACTTAATTTTTTTTTGAAAGCACACACAATGAAATTTGTCTCTGAAGAAATCTCTGAGATAATAGAGAGAGAAAAAAAAGAAAGAACTCTAAATGACAAGGAAAACATTGAGCTAGTATTGGAGCCTTGTACAGGTGGCTTTATTTATGTATTTATTTACTGTCATGCAATGCGTTTTTATCTGGGGCAGTAGAAGTTTTCTGTAGATATGAAAGAAAATTTTGGTTTTTCTCCTTATTAATCTGCTATGCCATTCTATATTCAATGCTTATACTTTCAAAGGTTCTAATCAACCTAAAATCAGGCCCCTTGTGAAAATGTCAAAATTTAGATGAACTGAGGGTGACAGGCAAAACCCTTCCTTGCTTGTCAAAGCTAAGATGTGGTAGCTCATGGAGACTGTTTTTAGGGAGACAGTCAGTCCTCTAGATCACCTGGCAGTTGGTGAATTTACTTAACTCTGCGTGCACACGTGTATGTACATCTCCTCCCCAACTCATTATTTCTCTCCATGCATTTATTTAACCAATGAACTTTGAACCCCATCTGAGATGGCTAACCTTTATTGATGGGATTTAGAATAACCATGGAAACCCTGGGGGTGTGTTCATGAGGTTGTTTTCAGAACATTTTAACTGAGAAATGGTGGCCCACTCTGAATATGGGCAGCATTGTGCTATGGGCCTGTGTCCTGGGCTGTACCGAAAGGAGAGAGCAAGCTGGGCAGTGCACCTCTCTCTCCATGTTTCCTGACTGCAGTCACATTCTTAGTATCATTCCATTTCCACCATGATGGACTGTGTGCCCAGACAAGCCTTCCCTTCTTTAAGTTGCTTTTCCTCAGGAATTCATCAGGTCACAGTGATTAGAAAAGTCACTAAGGTCCCATCTGTGTACCAGGGAGCTTTAGACTTAGTGCTGAGAAACTTGGTGTAAGGAGCCTCTAATTGTTAATTTTATGTTCACTGAGATGTTTATAAACACATAGTGATGGTCCAACATGATATCTGATAGTTGGTCATTCCTGACATGAGCACACGAAAGAGAACATTGGACCCTACTTTAGCTATACTCCTTGAGCCAAATGATACCTGCCACTTAATGTCTGTCCCCTGTGCTGCAAAGGAACCCAGTGCCACCACAGCAAAGCCAGGAGGCCTGTGTTATTTGAGAACTTACATGCTTAGTTCATTTTAATATCTATAATGCTTTGAGTAGATAGTTTTCTATTTATTTTATATTCCAGAGTCGTGAGATTCTAAGTGAGAAAATGGCCAAGTTGCCACATGGTCCCTGAACTCTTAAAACAAATACACAGGCCTTCCTGTACTGCTGGGCCTCCTGCTGCTACAGAATCTGTGAGCCCTGTAGCAGTTAAGCTCTACTACTGGTCACACCTCCTCAGGACACTGATTGGTCACCTCTGACCAGTTCTCCTCTTTCTTCTCTAAGGATCTTGCCTCCTGCATTCCAGTAACTTATCCAAGGTTTCTTCTCTGCTGGTGGAAGTCTTTTCCATTAATCTGAACTCCCTTACATAGAGAATATGTTGAAGTCATAAGTATGTCTACTTCATCTCTCTCTCTCTTTTTTTAATCAATATCAAACTTAGGCCCTGGACTTTATGTTTTATGTAGATAGTGGAGTCATCTAATTCCAGACATGAGACAGCAAGGAGAATAAAGATGCCATAGTGATCAGGACAAAGCTCATCTTCATGGGACAATGAATTCATAGCCTGCTTTAAAAAAGCTTTATTTGTAGATGTCTCTGGGGAGCAAGCTCCAGAGATTGAACTTCACTTCATCTAATCATCCAAAGCTCTGTCAATCTCCAAAATAATGTGACTACACATCAAAGGTCCCAGGACCCCTTAAGAGGTGACCTACCTGCTCATCTGACAGAAGCATCTGCTTTGGGAGTCCTAGAGAGAGCGACAGAGAAAACTCTGCTCACATACGACAAAAAGCCGCACAATCAGCACAGAGCCTAAATTTGTCCCCAAGATTCAATTAAGACCAATCTAGTCCCTGATTAAAGAACCTGACATCTATCCAGCCATAAATATTTATGCCCAATGGGCTTTCTTCTTAACAGCAAACAATCTGCAGTGACAACATTGGAAATATGAATACATTCCTGGTGATGATTCCATTATCACTACTAATAATAACTTAACAGTTTCCGCATGTATCGTGCTGAGACACATGCAAATGAGGGGCTCATCTGTCAGAAGCACTTGAAAGTGGACGGAAGTCTCTGTCAAATGCCTTGGGTATAGCCGACAAGACCTCATTTTAAGTATGATGGTGTCATGTACTCATTTGCCCATATTATGTTCTGTGCTCATGTATTACCCTTCACTCAGGATCACAAATCAGCTTGGCAGACCCAGGAAGTGCCTCAGTGAAGCCAAAACATCTGGATAAGAAGCAAAAACTCACTCTTTCATCATGTCAGCCAGTTAGACATTTTTCACCATATATTTGTTTAGTGCCTACTGTCTTAAATGGGTGTTTCATCTACACGATGTCAAATACCCAGATGAAAGACTGATGCCTTTTTTATAATTCATCTAGGAGTTTGGGTACCAGGAAAACACAATGCTCCTCATAACATCTGCAACATCTGTTATTAGTTTAGAGGTTTCAGATTTCTTGTGGGCAACATTTCTTGGAATCGCGCTGAGAGTGTTCCAGAACACTGGTGATGTCTAGCGTCTGGCCTCATGTTTCTGGCCTCCAGAATTTCCAAAGGTATAGACAACTGAGCATAACCCATCATTTTCTCCAAATTATGCTCTCTCAAACTGTAAAGATTTAATCTAAATTTGGATTTATGGACAAATGACACCGTGAGCATGAATAGTTCACCACAATACCCAGATCTCCATTACTTTCCAAGGGATGTAATGACAAATTGTATGTCAGACATGGCAATGAGTGAGAAATGCCATTTTTATGTCAGAATTACCAAAGACTTCCTGCCAAAATCAGTTTAAGAGGAAAATGAACTGGAGGCTCAGCTTATCTGAGGTATCAGTTCTCACATGCAAGACAAGAGTTAGCCAAAGAAGGAAATGAAAAATAAAACTGCTTTAACATTATCAATCAACAGCAGTGATTGATTGGGAGGGAAGACCTCAAATGCTTGAGGAGACACATCTGAGACGCCCAGTCATCCTGGGTGGTCATAGCAGGCACTGTAAACTTATTCTTGGCAAGGGAGTTGAGCAGAGAACATTGCCCATCAGGGCCAATACCTAGTTGAATAGCTGTGCTGTCAGGGAGGGTGGGTACAGCACAATTAATGCCTGGCTTCCCTAAGTAGAGACGTTAACTGTGGGTTTTAAAGATGAAATCACGGAGTTTTCTCACCTTCGGCCTCACTTTGGCTTGTCTCAGACTACTGTAGTTTTGAATCGACAATGTTAAAGACAAGAGATAGAACTGATTCTTATTTTAATGAAATAAAATCTGTAAAATAATCGTAATCTGTAAGATTTCTACCCAAATCTATCTGAATTATCTCCAAATTTGGTTTTTGGGTTGAGTGAAAAAAAAATTTCTCTAAGCACATAGAAGCTGGGACATGTCATGTTAGAATCTTGAGGGGAAAACATCTCTGTGTAAGTTGTAGTACTTGGTCGTAGTCAAAGGCTGAGAAACTATTCTGTTAGTAAATATAAGAAAATCAAAACTCAGAACAGCAAAGTTAGTATTCAACATTAAGAATGTACTGGAGAACATCACTTCTAAAATGCATGACTGTGTGTGGAATACTATAAGACTGGAGGTGGATAAAATATAAGATTGCAGACCCTAAAATTGCAATTGAATTATGACAATTAACCAAGCAGAGAAATGTCCCACAGGAAGCCTGAAGTGACAGAATCATTCACATCAAGGTTCAGGAAACTTTTTTGTAACAGTGTAGATAGTAGGCACAGTACTGTGCAGCCTCTTGTATACCTTCCATGATTTTTGTTTGTTTTTTTGTAAACCTTTAAAAACCATAAACAAAGCAAAACAAAAATACTACATTGATGGCTACACAGTGTCCAACAACGAATAGCATCTTCAGCTTCAAAATTGTCAGGATAAGTATAACTTTTTTTAAAGGGAAGTAGTAATGGAGTTTTTCTTCATGCCACAGGATCTTGTGGAGAAAGTAGGTTTCACACACTGCAAGAATGAGAGGGTCAATTGTTGTGGGCTCTGTAAAAAAAGAGATGCAATGTCTTAATAATGATTATATTCTACTTAGAAGTTTTTGTGTCATGCCCAGCCATCCTGCAGCCTTTCATTCCCAAATAAACATACAAAGGCTTATATTAATTACAAACTGTTTGACCTATGTACAGACATATTACTTGCTAACTCTTACTCTTAAACTAACACATATTTCTTTAACTAACCCATATTTCTTTAAGAAATATAACTAAACTTTTATTTCTTAAGAAAATATAAGGAAGGAGAAGGCAGAAATTCAGCATTTTGTCTGAGTGACTCAGTCATGCTGAGGAACCTTGAAAATGGCATTTTTCCTGTTTGTCCTGAGAAGTTGTCTGGGTGAGAACTGGCTGTGGTTTGTTTCTCTATCTCTCTGCTATTCCAGGCAAATTTTATTAAATATGAAACGTATCACTGTATTATATTACTTGGCAATTCTTATTCTGAGCATATTTATATTCTCAAATGACTGAGAACATGTTCACATTAACACCTTATGCATGGATTTTTACAGAAGTACTGGTCATAATAGCCAAAAGAGACACAAGTCAGATGTTCATTAATGAATGGATAAACAAAAGATGGTATATATCTTCATAATGGAATACTACTCAGCCATGGCAAGGAAAGAAATACTGATTCAGGTTCTCATATAGTTGTACATTTAAAACACTGAGCTAAGTGAAAGAAGCTAGAAACAAAAGTATGGCTTTCATTTATATGAACTACTCAGAATAGATAGATAGAGACAAAAGTGATCTTTTGTTTATCCATTCATTAATGAACATCTGACTTGTGTCTCTTTTGGCTATTATGACCAGTACTTCTGTAAAAATCCATGCACAAGGTGTTAATGTGAACATGTTCTCAGTCATTTGAGAATATAAATATGCTCAGAGAGACTGAGGATGGAGAAGGGGGGAATGATCACTTACTTAATGGATTAAGATTTTCTGTAACCTCTTTTCTAGTCTAACCTAAATAGTACTGATGACTAAGTAACAGGGAATGTGCTAACTGCTGCTTGGTTTTATACCTCAAAATAGTTAAGATAGAAAATATTGCATGTATTTACTTTATCACAGGTATGTAAAAGGGAAACATATTTTTAAAGGTCATGGTTTGATTGTAGCCACAAGTTGTTACATGATTTTGTGCTTCTGTTTCTTCACCATCCACTTGTAGTCACAATACTCATGTCACTATTGATCACTTGAAAAATGTGCCCTTGTTTATTTCATTTAGATTATGCTTCCCTATTGTACTTGTCTGTGACTTGTAGCTACCATACTGAATACCCTGACACTTGAAGGCTCATGAACAGAAAAAGATAAAAAGTTCTAGAAATTCTCTTGAAACTCAAGTAAAGACACAATTTTAAAAACAAAACAAAATAAACAAACAAAAAAGTAGTAATATGTCCCGCGCTACCGTCTCGCCAGCAAGAACGACGCAGCACATGTAGGATCCTTCTGCAGAAAAGCTTTAATGCATCTTGAGAGGGAGAGCATAAGCTTACAAGGCAGAGACCCCAAACGGCTAAAACCCGTCCCTTATATAGGAAACTGGCCCCCGCCTAGGACATGTCAGACTCAGATTGGCTGTAGCTCAATTGGGCGAGGTGACGCCACGGGAGAGGCAGAGCACAAGGAGTGGAAATTCCCCTTGCACCTGCACAGTCTACTTATTTACACATTGGAGCACAGGATGTTGACGCCATCTTGGAATGGCGGCAGTGAGTGCGGCTTCTCACAGTAATAGATGAAGAATGGCTGATCAAGGAGGAGTCCAGGAAGATGGAGAGGGAAGAGAGAAGAGGCAAAATCAAAGAAAAAGAGAAAGGCCGTTTTCTTTCAAACTACCTTTGCACTCCCTGGCCCCTAGAGGCATGCAGCTTTGTCATAATGCAAAACTGCATTCAGTCCAACTTCAAAAGTCCCCATAGTCTGTAACAGTCTCAAACTCATTACCAAGTCTAATGTTCAAAGTCTCTTCTGAGATTCATGTAATGTCTTAACTGTAATCCCATGCAAAATCAAAATCCAAAAGCAGATAACATGCCTCTAACAAATAGTGGCACAGAATATACATTGCCATTCCAAAAATGTAGAAAGGAGCATAGAGGGGAAATCCCGAACCAAACAAGATCGGTCAAACTCCAAACTCTGCACTTCCATATCTGATATCAAATCACTTCAGATCTGCATTTCCTTTCAGCTTTGTTGACGGCCACACACTTCTCTCTCTTGGGCTGGTTCCACTCCGTTAGCAGCTCTCCTTGACAAGTATCTCTTGACTCTGGCATCTCTAACATGTTGGGTCCTCCAAGGCAATCCTGGCTGCAATGTCACAGCTTCATGCAATAGCCTCTCTAGGCTTGCTTCCCTTCAGAGACACCCCTGACACATGCCTGGCCTCAGAGGCTTTCTTTAGGCATGGAGGAAAATTTCATAACCTTTTCTTCACTCCATAACTCTAAATCCAGAACCAGGTGGCATGGCCGAAGCTCCCAAGTTCTGCTGTTTGGTGGGGATGGAGCATGGTCCCTCAAACAATTACATCTTCTCCAGCTTTCTGGCTTTTATTACCTAAGCTTGGCTGTCCTAAAACTTGCTCTGTGGTGGAAATGTTCTCTGTATGCTGAAAATAAAGGAGCTGGTTTGGCCTATGTGTAGCACCGTAGAAGTGGGTGGAGTATCAGAGGACAGACAGGCAAAAGGAGGGTGGGGTTACTCAGTCTCCATCTGATCCCTGAAGAAGAAACATGTAAGAAATAAAAGGGAGCCTTGGGCTGGGCCACGTGACAAGTAGATTAATAGGAATGGGTTGAATTAAGATGAAAGAGCTAGCTAGTAATGTGCCTGAGACATAGGCCTAACAGTATGAAGTTAATATAAACGTCTGATTCATTTCTTCATTCATTGGGGGGAAAAAGCTGCTGCAGGCCAGGTTCAAACGGGGCCAGAAACCTTCTACAACATGCTCTACAGCTCAGCCAGCCTCTGCCTTCCCAGTGATATAATTAAAGGTCTTTCCACCATACCTGGCTCTAAGTTTTTGTTTAGTTTCTTTCCACAAGTTATAAATTTAGCTGAGTAGGATCTTGCCCCAAGGTTACTACTCCCTCTATTTCATTTATTAATCCATTTATCTCCTTGAACACAGGATTTAACTCCATCCCATTTCCTGGTGCCCCTTTCCACAATCTGTACATTTTGTAGTTTTATTTGCTCAGCTTGCTGCTTTTCATTATAAATGTTTATCACAGTTAACACTAATAACCACATGATAGAGTCTATACTAGGCTATTTTGAGATTTCCTCTGCCAATATAATTTACCCAAAACTCTTCAGACATGGGCAAAAGCAGTCACATTATTCACAAAAATATCACAAGAACAATCTCTAGGACACATATTAATATTTTCTTCTGTAACCCCTTGAGCAAGGCCCCCACAGTTTATCAAATCACACTCAACACCACTATCTTTCATGTTCCTACTAGTATGACCCATTAAGCAGTACTTAAAGATTTCTACTGCTTTCCTAGTCTAAAATACCAAAGTCCGAATACCTCCAAACAAAAATATGATCAGGCCTATCATATCAAAACCCCACTCCTTGGCACTCTAAATTCTGTTTTAGGGTTTTTATTTCTTTGAAGAGACACCATGACCATGACAACTCTTATGAAAAAAAATAAAAGCATTTAACTGAGATGACAGCTTACAGTTCAAAGGTTCAGTCCATTATCATGTCACAAAGCATGTTAGCATTCAGGCAGACACAGTGCTGGCTATATCTTAATCAGAGGGCAACAGGAAGTAGACTGTGTATCACACTGAGTAAAGCAAAATAAGACCTCAAATTCTGCCCCACAGTAACATACTGCCTTCAATAAGGTCACACCTCCTAATAGTGCCATTCCCTTTGGGGGCCATTTTCTTTCAAATCACCAGAATAGAAAAGATCCAATATAGTTGGGCATGGATGTTCATACCTGTAGCTACACAATCTGGGAGCCAGAAGTAGGAAGTCCCTGAGTCTGAGGGCAACATGACCTTCATAGGGAGTTTCAGTCTAGCCTCAATTACACAGTAAGATTCTCTTTCAAAAAGAAACAAATTCTTGAATTAAAAATTGTAACATTAAAAATGGAAAGATGGGAAAATGTAAAGCATAATGTTTATTTAAATAATTCATGTTTTGTCTGTTTTGATGTAATATAAAAATAAACACACTAATAGTCTAAAGTTGTTTTATGTTAATCTAAAAACCTCATGTTACATCAGGGGACCTAGGGTGTGGAGGAAACAGATGAGGGTAACTCAGACTGTCTCCAGGGTGCACATTTTTGACATGTATTTATTTAGTTAACAAGAAACTCTATCCAGTGCAATGCAAGGGTTTGTAACATGTTTAGAATGAGCTTCCTCCTCATGGCAGTGCTTCACAGCAGCAGCTGAAGGTATCTGAGACAGCCTTATCAGGAAAGGAGCTAGCTTTCTCCATGAATGCAGTGATTATTCTAGATGATTTCTGTATTCTCTTCCTAGCTTTGCAACTTCCAGTGAAAATATCTATGCTATCACACACTAGAACATGGGGATTTGATGATACTTCAGGCCTGGCATCAATTATATATGTTTTACATATGTCTAAAAGGAAGTTAGAGTACCAAAGTGACCAAGGGAGCATCCTTCCTAATGTATAGCTACATCCAGAAGTGGATAGGGACCTTGTAATAGAGGAAAACAAAACTTCCCTTAACCAAAAGAGTGAAGGGGAGATTTAACCATAGGAGTTTTTTTCATTATGTAGCTGGATATCTAGAAATAAATGAAATCTGATTTAATTTATAATATTGTTCTTCAAATTTTTTTCATTAGAAATGGGAGTATTAAAACAAGTGGTGAGTAGATGTATCAATTACCACAATAAAGGAAAGTTTTAAAATTTTCAAATAAATGATAAACTATATTAGATAACCCAACTTTGTGCAGTTTTAAAGTTGTATTTAAAAATTCATTGAGAAAAATTAAAATCAAAAGTAATATATATATACATATATATGTTTATGTATATATGCATAAATCTCAGATCTCAAGTGCTTGGTTATACTAAATTGACCCAGTATGTTATGTGTGTTTTTATAATATATTTCAAAATAATAATGAAGAAGAGATCATGAGGCCTTAACAGGAGAGTGGTGGAGGGAAGGGTAGGAATTACATTAATATGATATTCCTGTGTGAAAGTACCTAAAAAATAAAGTTTTGAAAAGAAAGGAAACTAATAGCATCCAAAGTATAATTTAAAGCTTGGCACATGAGACAGGGCAAAGGCCATTATTGTTGACCAGATTTATCACCTGTATGCACACAGTCATGATGTTCCTTTGTTGTGTTTTATATAATGTTTCAAATCATGCAAAGCAAATGTTTAAAAAATAAACCATAAAGTTATAAGTATAGTTACATGGTCACTGAGGTACCACACTTCCATTCTTTCATAGATTATGAAAATAAAAATCTATATTTCATGGAATTTTACAGTAAAGTTTTATAGACTGAATATATGAATTCTAATATTTGACTGCATAGGAAAATAATTCTTTTATAATGTTCAAATAATATTGATGAAAATTTAGCATATTCCTGGCTGTAAATAATCTTCAATAAATTCTGGTGAGTAGAGTTTAAACAGTATACACTATTTTGTCAGAGAATAATAAACTCTGGAAACTAAAACAATAGATTTTAATAAAAATCACTTAGAAAAAATGCAAAATACAAAAATGTGGTGATATGTTATATATTTAATAAAACCTGGAATATCAAGAGATCAACCCACAGTCAAACTAGGCAGAGGTAGCCCACTCCATTAGTCTCATCACTTGGGAGATTGTTCTGGATCTCAGAGAGTCCAAAAGATAATAGAGCAGTAGTAACTCACACTTTTTCCCAGCATGGGGATCCAGAGGATCTCTGTGAGTTCAAGGTCAAACAGCTGGGCTTCAGTGTAGGGAGAAGACCTATGCCTTTAATCCAGAGACAGAAATCTTTCTGTGTTTCTGTGAGTTCAAGGCTAACTACCAAACAGTAGTAGCTCCTGCCTTTAATCTTAACCTGGATGGGATACAGCTGGATGAGAAGGGTATTTAAGACAGGCTTAGGACAAGAGGAGGCATTAGAAGTGACCAAGAGTGCAGCTGAGGAAGCTGGAAGATAGCTGGGTGAGATTTGACTGTGATGTTTCTCCCTTGGATATTTTAGCTTTCCCTCAATATGTGGCTCTGAGTTTCTTTTAATATAACTAGAATTGGTGCTACACAAAAATATTACTCATCTTTCATTATCAACCACTTAGAGGATGATGGACTAAGTGCATGTCAAATCTTTTAAATGTTTATTTATTTTATGTGTGTAAGTTATTTGCCTGCATGCAAATATGTGCATTGTGTATGTGTGTCTATTGTCCATGGAGTTCAGAAGAAGACGTTGGATCCCCTGGAGCTGGAGGTACTGATGGTTGTGAGCTGTCATGTGAGGCCTAGGAACTGAGCCTGGTCCTCTGTAAGAGTAGCTGGCACTCTTAACCACTGAACTTGAATGCCAAGATATGTGACCATTTTGTTTATTATTGGAAAGAAGGGTCAGAAGACTATAACCTTCCATTAGGGAGATAATTCTGGTGGATTATGGGAGATGTCAGAAAGGAAGCCATGACTCAGCTAACAGATGACGTCCTACTGAACTAAATCAACTAAATTAGTGGCAGAAAGAGAGTAGCCAGGAGACTCTTGAAGGAGGATGCAGCTCTGCGCTTTTCCTAGGGAAGGTGGGTGATGACAGCGAGCAGAGCCATGGAACGTTACATGCCAGAGACTCACCCTGTCCCCTGCGGCCTCCTAATACAGTGATATCAGTCATGCTGCAGAATTGCACTGACTCTCAATTACTTTTGCATATATAAAAGGATAATAGTTTTTAGTATTACTTTGCATCATCTCTCATGATGTAAAGTTGACATGAGAGTGTTGATCTTTTACATGATCGATCTTCAGTGAATGGCTGCTAACGCATCAGAGGGACAGTCACAGACTGGTAGAATGCTTGATACCTTTATTTCTGTGTCAAGAGTTGTGAGAGGCAGAGAAGACTCATAGAAAAGGGAGGGGAGAAAAGAATAACTGATGGAGGAGACAGGTGTGTCCCAGTGTTTGAGCTGGTAAAGTTGATCAGCATGCTGTCTAGGCATGCTCTTCTGACCACTGCCTTGGCATTCTTCAGGTGCCTCTGTTGTCTCCCTTTGATCTTCTGTTTGGAGGCCTCAACCCCTTGCTTTGTGAAAACTTCTCCTGAAATCTCTACATGTTTCTCTGTATTGAAGTCCTTTCTCTCTTCCTATGAAGTCCTCCAGCAACACTGTAGATTGGAGGAAGGTGTGCTCTGAGCCCTGTGAATACACCATCTCTCCAAACCACAATGCCATGCTCTGTCCTATGTGCCACAATGGCTTCCCCTTGGAGCCACTGGACTTAGAAAGGGGCACACCTCAGATGATGGGAGAAAAATGCAAAGCAGTAAAGTCCATTCACAGATTTCACAAGACTTTCTCAGTGCACAACTTATACCAGTTGCCATGAAAGGAAGCAGTGATGCTGGAGAGGGTGTGGTACCTGTGACCACAGCTGTCAGGGAACACAAATCCTCCTGGGATAAACTAATTATAAATTATTTGTAAAAGAGATTTAATACAGAAGGTAATTATGAACTTGAAGCTCAGAATTGCAGTTTTCTCTCCTTACACTGGGTGGTGACTAAGAGAGCTTATACAGGTGCAAATATTTGCTTTACAGGTCTAAGATCAAAAACCAATTTGATAACTGCAGATTTATCATATGTTGGAGGATAATTTTAGGTTTTTGGAAAATTAGTAAACACACAGGACAGAGAATTTCTGTATATGCTTCATCCCATCTCTCCAAACACTAATATCTTGCCTAATTGGGATATTTTTAGTTGTTAAAGAGATTGTTATTGGTAATAAATAGGTCCTTATAATATTGAATAGGGCAACACTAAGCTATGTTTTACCAAAATTTTCCACTGTTGACTTCCAGTCATAGATTTAGCAAGATTTTGCTGCTGTTATTACAACATCCAGGGATTCTGTGTTGCATTTAATATAGCTTCTTTTTGATCCTTAAAGACTCCTGTGGCCATGAGTTTAACAGACAGATATAGAGACAGACACAGGTCAAAGTATAACCTGCATAAGGTATCTGCAAACTCGTATACAAAGAGGATAAAAGATATTCTCAGGAAGGTGGATGGATACCCACCATGGCCTCAGCTACTGATGTCTCCCCAGCCTTTTGCATTTTTCAATTCTCTCTCGAGCATCGAAGACAGGTTCTGCATCTCACAGACGCCTGTCTCCAAATTAAATTCTTTAAACACAATGGAACCAGGAATTCAGCATTCATAAATTACCTATGAGGGTCTGTAAACATCAGATTGCTTTTTTTCTAAATTTAATTGCCCTCTTAAATATTTAATTCAAAGACAGGACTGGGAGAGAGTCATGGAGGAGGTGTGCCAACTCACTTCAGGACTCTTCCCTGTCTGTCAAATGGACAGTCCTCCCAGAAAGATTAACCTAGATTCCCCCAAAGAAATCTGTGTCAAATTGATGCTGAGTTGGGATGGCATCAGAGAAGAATCTTGACATGACAAGTTTTAACCCTCTAAGTGCCCGGGGGCTCTGGGAGAAGGCCTTTCAAAGGTTTGGTTATGCACAGCTCAGCAGAAGACCGAACAGTCCAGATCTTTCCATGGGATCATTGAAACATGGGAGGAAATTGACAATGAGCTGAATTCCCGCTGTGAATTTGCCAGAAAGACAACTCCTACTGATGGGATGGAAGTCATGCTGTTTGCATGAGATGAGTTACTTGGTGTCTAGGACTCTGGACATGTGAGGACACTTTTATATTATGGTAATGTACTTCTGTGCAGGTGCGAACACTTAGATCTTAATTTAGCCTCTGGGAATATTTCACCCCCAAGTATGGCCTCTTCTCTTGGGAACACACTACCCCATCCTTATTTCTTGTCTGCTCTCTCTTCTCTGGACTGAATGGATTGGCTCATCTTTCTGATAATCTCTAGGAGCTAAATTAACAATAGCAACTGCTTGTCATTAAGTAGAGACTAAAGAAACATAAGATTAGGGCATGTGAAGTTGAGGTGTATAGAGAAGGGAACACTGGGTCCAATTCTGGTTATCAGTCAAAATTTCATGTACCCTCACCTCCCAAAAGTAACCACTGAGTTGTTATGAAAGATCAGGAAAAATAGCTCTAAATTGGGTCTTCTGGGTCAGTTGCAAAAGTGGAGCTGCCTCAGGATCCTATGCTAGGTTGTGTTTGCTGGTTTCAGTGGCATTTGTCATTTGTGACAAAATGGAATGGCATCTTTCCAGTTATTAATTTGTTAATCTTCATGTGAGATAATAGTTTCTTCTGATTTCTACCAACTGAAAGGGAGATATAAAGCCAGCTCTGACTTGAACCTGAGATGTTACAGCAAGCCTGGCATTCTTAACCTCCATTGCCATTGTCATTGACATGCTGTTAGCATCTAGAATGTCATTTATGGATTGAGCGTCTGAGATTACCTTTGAATTCCAAACTAGGCACTTGGGGACCATATATAAACCTTGAAAATGTTTTTTCTTTTTCCCACAGAATCACTATGAAACACATATTCTCCAGCACACCACAGTACTTCCTCTGCCTACTCTTATGCCCAATATACTTCATGCATTTGCCTCCCATGTCGCGACCTTAACAGTGGCTTCTTAAACCCATGTCCAAGTCTGAATTACACTGAGTATGACCTTATTTGGAAGACAGCCTTTAACAGATTTAACTTAGCTAATGTTGTCAAGTTGTGATGGTCTGGAGTTGTCTAAATTCAGGGTCAGGTATCTTAATAGTGGGGAACTAGAGCAGGATTTAGCATGTAACCTTCATGAAGGTCACATGAAGGTCAACACAAGGCTTTGTAATGTTACTGTAGTCAACTAGAAGATCGGTGCGGTAAAGAAAACTCCTTTCCTAGAGACCTAGGTTGATATTGTGAACCTACCCAGATCTGGATTTTTGGATTTGGCTTCCAGAACAGAATATTTTGATATGGAAGCCATTAAATAATTCATCTCTGTGCACTGTTTGCTGTTTAGGCTTTGTGTGCTCGTGTGTGTGTGTGTGTGTGTGTGTGTGTGTGTGTGTGTGTGTGTGTGTGTAATTGTAGAAGGTATGTGTTAGTATGCATTTAGTAGTGTTTTAAGGATATTTTCTTTTTAAAGCTTTTGTTTGTTTGAGACAAGGTCTCATGAAACCTAGGTGGCCTTCAGCTTACTATGCAGCAAAGGATGACTTTGAACTCCTGATCCTTCTGCCTCCAACCGTCTGCAAGTCCTGGGGTCTTGGGTGTGGGCTATTATGACCAGCTCTGATCTCTCATGACCCCCTCTCTAGCTGCTTTGTGTTGTGGCCTTTTCTGGATTATTGTTTTACTTGCTATTTTTGTCCACTTAATATCCTTTCTCCCTTCTTCATAGATAATATTAATTTTATAGTAATTAACCCAACCACAATTATTTTAAACACTACCTCATGTTACATAATTGCTGGGAACTATTAAGTCAGTGTAAGCAAGACCAGATGTTCTTCTTTTAGGCTTATCTTCTGTAGCAGGTGTGGTAGACCCAGCATGGGTCTCCTCAAAGGAGGAGATTATGTTTATTAGCAAAAAAAAAACCATGCAGGATCTGCCTTAACTGCACAGATGCCTTGCTGAAGATCAGATATTTCCTAAAGATTCCTGTTTTCAGCACAGAAAGATAGATAGAGAAAGAAATGGAAATGGAGATGATGGAAATAATAGAGATGGAGGATGATAGAGATGAGGATAATGATGAAGATGATGAATGTGCTAAAAATGATAGAGATGGAGATGATAATGGAGATAAAAGAAATGATGGAGATGGGGATGATGAAGATGATAGAGATGATGGAGAGAGAAAGGGAGATGGAGATGGAGATACCTATAGAATACATGTTTGTGTGTTGGAGTATTTCCTTCAGAATTCTCTGAAGATCTGTCTGAAAATTGTTGGCATATGCATAGTCATCTTTTTCTTCCTTGCCCAGGCTTGTACCCTTTCCCCATGTTTCATGTGTATCAAGTCACCTTCTCTGCACCAATTCTTACTCCTCAGATTCCATCTTAACTTCTGTTTCCAGAGAGACTAGCCTGGACAGTGGCTTAGAGTGTTTGAAATGATACTTCCACAAGCATGGCAGAACTGGACCTGCATTAAGTATGCCAGAAGAACATTTACTGGAGTCTTGAGTTAGTGTGGCCTGTGAAGATTGGATTCCTAAAGTGTGCAACCAACTCTTTCCTTTTACTCCTGAACACTCACGCCCTAAGATGTACAGATAGAGCCACATATTAAGCCAAACTTACTCCAGCAAGGCCTTAAAGATGTGAGGGGTTATTTATAAAAAATATGGCAAAAATCAGCTGTACAATGGAAAAGTGCTGATGACTTGAAACAGAAAATGTGTGTCCTTATTTGGCAGAAGGCCCTTCCATCATCTCTCCTACCTGATCCTCCATCTCCTGCTAGAATTTAGGCACTCTGAGTCTGTAGTGTCAACAATGTGAATCATTGTCAAACAATCATTTTCTTGCCTCCAGATTTCACTCCTCAGCTTTTTAACTACTTCCTTTCTGTTGATTACATAATTACATTCATTTGAATAAACAAAACATTACATCATTCTCTTAACATCTGTAAACTTTGCTCTAGTAAATCATAATGCTTCTATTAAACAGAAACTGTTATTAAGTTCATAGATGCAGGAGTTCAGTGTACTATCCACTGTTAACTTTAACCTCCTATTAAGGTCACTATGTGGTAGAGTTTCTGAGGCCATTCTTCCTTTGTTGGGATTTGATTATACTCTTGGGAAAGTGACATTATCTTCCTCAGCTGGCTCTTATGTTTGGAGTAGATTGGTTCATCTAATAGTGGCTGTTTAGTAGAGAGTGTCTGTGACTAGAGTGTCAGCCTCTTGAGTGAGGAGTTGTGACTAGTCTTCTTTATATCACCCTCATCTTGGATCAAGACTAAACCAAAAGCAAGGAGATAAATATGTAACAAGGACAAGGATTGATCCCTTTATACCTTGATAGAGTAATGAGTCCTAGACCAAGTGTAGACTTCAGGACCATGAATGGGACATACAGAAGGATTCCTACATCTCTCATCTAGATACAGGCAGTTAATTATTAGGATGCAGATGGTAGGTATCAGAGCAAAGACTACTTGAAAAATCCCAGAGTTTGGTTCATATCACCTAGTCTTCTTCTAAGACAAGTGTAATCTATTTTGTCTGCCACATGAAGATCCACCTCCATCTTCAGAGAATTCCCCATCATGATCTTGATGCAGTTTATCAACTTTCTTAAAATACTCAGTGATGTACTTATTTATTCAATAATAAGTGAGTGTGAAGACTCAGAGTAATAAGAACTTCTGTAGCCAGTGTCTGTTTACTGGGTCTCTGTAATGCATCACATTCTTATATTTTTATTATTTTATATATTTTATTTTTAAGACAGAGGTTTCATGTTTATTCCCAGTTGTTATGGAACTTGCTCTATAGATCAGGCTGGTCTTGAACTCAGAGATCTACTTGCTTCTGCCTCTAGAACATTATGATGAAAGGTATATGTCACCATGCAGGCTCAATGTATCATATTCTTATTTTTCATTCTTCCTCCAGATGACTGTCACAGAATTCATGGGACTGAAGTTCTGTAGACCTAGGTTAAAATTCTAGCTCTGATGCTCTGAACTTAGATCAAGTCACTTAACTTTTCTGAGCTTCAAATTTCACATCTGTAAAAGGAGCAATGGTGATGGTGTCATGAGGGATAGCTGTTCAATATGTTGTGAGGTCACAATGGACAATATATTTAAACATGCATTTGTGCACAGTACCAAAGTTTTATGAGTTCATGTGACAGCACTCATCATTACCTTTAATTTGGTGTGATAAGTATCTCTTTTATTTTCCCCCAATCTAGACTTTGCCTATGCACAATTGCTAATGAACCCATGTTCTTTTCTTTCTCCTTTATTTTATATATTTATCAACAAAAATAATTAATATAAATTCTATTATTATTTTTCTAGACCCCAAATTATCATACCTCTGGCCAAAATTTCATTCATTTCTCAAAGTGTTTGTATAAATAATGCTTTATTGAAAGCTACACCCATTCATATATATTGGGTTTCCTGCTTTGTTTTGTATGTTCAATATGATTTCCTGGTTTGTGTGCCTAGTTCTGAGTATAGATATCCCTTCCAGTCAGTTCTCAAAATTTTTCCAGCAATTGTATTTTTGCTTAGGTTGAATTTAATTTGGGAAACATTTAAATTCCTCTCATATCAACAAGGCAGCCCATTTTCTCTTTGCAACTTTAAATATTGATATGTGTTATGATTCTGTTGCTCACTCTAAATATGAGACCTTCCATACAGTTGCTTCTTATAGATTTTGGATCTTAAACTAATTGTGTGTGTGTGTGTGTGTGTGTGTGTGTGTGTGTGTGTGTGTGTGTGCGTGTGTAGTGTCATGAGTGCCATGAATGCACATATGTGTGTACATATAGAGGCCAGAGGTCAATCTTGATATCATTCCTCAGGAACCATCTCCCTTGTTCTTTGAGAAAGGGTCTCTCACTACAATCTGGAGCTTCATGATTAGGATGTGCTGGTCAATGAGTGCCAGATACCCATCTGTTTCTATTTCCCAGTGCTGCAATAAAATATAAGCCCACCTACCTGGTTTTCTATGCATATTCTGGGAATAGAACTCAGGTCCTCATGCTTTCACAGAAAACATTGTACTGACTAAGCTCTCTGATTAGAATGTGGAATAAAAGAAGAGAAATGCAGAATCTGATGTAGGAAAGTTGAACAGCATCTGAATGTAAGTGGCCTTCTGGTTACTGCTATTTACCCATGGAACTTATTTACATGTTTTTGTCCCTCTGTGTGATATGACTGTCACTATGTCACTAACAGCCTTGGTGGCAGCAGGTATAAAGTAGAGTTGCTATAGATGGAGGTCTGTATTTGCGGCTGAAAAGAGTTCAGCTTTAGCTCCTTGGATGCTGTTATCTTTATGGCTTGGAGAGCCAGAAATTCTTGGCTCCTATTTCTTCCCACTTTTGGGTTATTTGCTACATGAGAGTGGCCAGAATCACATTGATAACTATTTCCCAAAGTGTCACAATGAAACCTAAATGTTCCCTTCTTTTCTTGGTTATTTCTTAGAACTTTAAAATGTCTGCTTATATTCTACAAGTGTTATTTGATCAGCTGTAGAAGAGCTGGATTTATAGGCTTGGGTTCCAGTACCTCTTTCTTCGCATCTTTTTTTATGTTCCCGATGGCAATAATAACTTGTAAGCTGACTTTGCTTTAAGATAGTTTTGAACCAATGGGAAAAGACAAACTAGCCTCAGTCTTGGGAATTGGAGCAACTGAAAAGAACCCCATAAACACAGAGGGAAGGCAGTGGCTGACTCTCACAACTGTGTTAAGCCTACTTCGCTGAGTTACATTTCTCAGTGTATAGAATTGAAAACCAAGACTATTATACTAGTGTTTCCCAGTTTGAACTATGGACCAGTATCTTTTGTATAATTTGAGCAACTTAGTTTAGTGAGCAGAATCCAGTGTTCTGCACCCTTCTGAGTGAAGTGGAATCCTGGGACAAAGCTATAAGAGAAACTTTTGGGATGATAGAAATGTTCAGGTTAAACAAGATCTTCTACTGACCCTTTATTTGTTAATACTAGACAGCCAGAATTGAGTTAGACTTTTCTTGGTTTGTTATGAAGCACAAAGACAGTATATACAAAATGATACAGTACAGGACCATGGAAGAGGATGTGGAAAGATAGGAGATGGACCCTCGTGACAGTTTGGCAATTCAGCGATTGCTGGAGTTGGGTGAAGTGACTAGAATTCCAGCTGGCTTGTGGACAGTACTTAATTAGTAGAATGTTGACAGTAATTTATTTCTCTTGACATTTATGACCTATCATCAAGAACATCTCTTTTTCACATAGTCCAGTAGCTCACCGTGATTATCTTCAGTGAGCCAGGTGCCTCCTCACCAGCTGTACACTTGTAGTCATGTGTGCTAAGGAATTGTGCCTCTTGCCAAGAGAGCTGGGCTCCACCACATAGAGAGAAACTGCTTCTTATAAACATGACTGTGTGATGATCAATGCCAAGTGCCAGAGGAGTAGGAAAGACTATGGATTTAGGAGTTTGGTTAAAATAGGAACATCTGTTGCTTTCTGGTCGATAAGACATTGTAGGGAAAATAATTAAAAGGACATAGATAAAAAAACTCTCCAGGGAAGCAGAATATAGAGAGGTTTGTATAGTATGTGTCTTTCTGTCTATCTGTCTGCATGTATGTAGGGAGGGAGATAGAGATAGATAGATAGATAGATAGATAGATAGATAGATAGATAGATAGATAGATAGTTTTTTAAAAAGAACTATTATCTCATATGATTATGGAGACAAATCCAAAATTGCAGAGTATGCTAGTAGGCTGGAGACAGGTAATAGCTGAAATTAGAGTCCAAAGCCTGTCTGTTGGCAGAATGCTCTTTTTTAGGGAATGCCAGTCCTCTCCTTAAGATCCTTAACTGATTGAGTTGGGCCCATTACATTATAGCTGTCAACTCAACATGTGTTGATTTTAATCCTAATATATATAAATCTCACATAGACATTTAGAATCATGTTTGACCAAATATTTGGGGGCCATACATGGTCAAGTTGATTCTCTGAAAATAGCCACTAGCTGAGGAGGTATGTATAAGACTCTGGATTCAATACCCAGCACCACAACAAAAACATGACCCTCACAGATGTCAATCAAGCTGATGACTGTGAGAGGTGAGTGTCCAGTAGCATGATCCTCAGGGTTATCAAGCATACAAGCTCTGTGTTTGTTACTTTCTTTGCAAGACTGGCTATAATGTAAAATCTGCAGTAGCTTTCTCTTAGCTGCAAGCCCACAAATCTACTCTTCTTTTAACAGATGTCTTTGCATATCTCCTGTGCACCAGGAACTGTTTTAGATACCGAGAGTACAGTGGTAAACAAAGATGACCATTGTTAATTGTGGGGTTTGTGGAAAGGAACCCTCAAGATTAAAGAAGAGAGAGTTGAGTATAGTGCACTTGACATAACGCCAAATGCATTCAGCAAAGGGAAATGTGGTGTCCTGAGTATTCAGTGCTGTTGAAGCTCTTTGCCTCCCAGGCCATCATCCATGGAGAGGGATATCTGCTTCCAGCTATGAAAAGCTAGTCTCAGATGCTCTATCAGAGTGGGGTCAGCATCACTTTGAGGTCCAATGGTTAAAGAAAGAGCACAGAAGCAGCAGGAAACATGTTCTTCCCACAGTCTTAAGATTTCTTCTTACTTTCTCTGTATGGGGAACACAGGATGATCCCTAACACCTGCAAGTATCTTCAGTGGCAGGAAGAAGGACAAGTATGCTTAGCTAGAACTGGCTATTGGAATGACTGGAAACCCACCAATTCACTGTGATGGAAGATGACAGAAGTCAGCTCTCCCTTCAAATAGTGGTTTTCCTGACCCAAAGGATGTTTATGATGTGGTCATTCTGAGCCCTGGGCTTTTTTGATTTTCAGTCTTAGAGCCATTTGCATAGAGACATGGAGAAGTATAGCTCTAAGGAGGGCTGCACATTTGGAACACAGCAGGAACTAAAGGGGGTACCCACTGTCACTGTTCATTTTATTGTCTGGATCCCCATCATAAGGCTGCATTTGACTTCAGAGCAGAATGGAATGTACAGCCTTGTGCTCCTAGAAAGAATAAATTCATTAGATGATTGTCTGACAATGTCTGCCATGGGAAAAAGTGCTCTAAGTGGATAAATTTGGACAGAAGTGACAATACTCATCAGCAGGAGAGTTAGAAACAAACTGATGTCCTGCCTCAGTTACCAGGAATGCTCAGGAAACATGATGTACCCATGTGGGCAACTTATAAGGGAGTGGTGGTTTACCAGAAAGGAACAGGAGCCATGATAGCATTTGCTGTGAGCATGAATACCACCTTTCACTAGATATCACAAGTTATGTTCTCTAGATGCAGATAGTGAGGTCATCTAGTGTGTGTTTGTCAACAATCATGGCAAGAAAGAGTAGAAAAAATAGGAGCATGTATAGGGTACATGTGTGATACAGCAGAATGATTCTATAGTCAGCTGATGTTATACCTCTTATTCTCCAACTGTGGCTCATCCAAGAAACTGGTACATGTAGTTCTTTGTAGAGGGTTGAGGCCACGTGGACTTTTCCCTGTTCTTGTTACCAGGCCTATTTGTTGTCCCTTTTCAGCTCATGTTTAGACAGTCATGTTGGTGAAATTTTATGGTTGTAGTTTCAGACATTACTAAAATACACAATCTCACAGAAAACTCCCTGGTCCTCTGGATTTTGCAATCTTTTCAGCCCCTCTTCTGTAATGATTCCCTGAGCCTTAGATGGCAGAGTTGTCTTGTAGATGTGTCAGTTGGGGCTGGGCTCCACAACACTGCAGTTTGATTGGTTGTGATTCTCTACGATGGTCTCCATCTGTTGTATAGAGACATTCCCCTGATGAGGGGCGAGACTACTACACTTACCTGTGAGTATGAGGACAAATGTTTAGAATGGAGTTAGGGTTTATTCTGGCTTCATAAAGGAGTGGCCATAGGTTCTCCTCCAAGTTTCATGACTTCCCTAGCCCTGAGTATCTGGCTAGGTTTCCAGTACCAGATGTGATTTCCCTCTTGTAAAGCAGGTCTCAGGTCCAATTAGAGAGCTGTTGGTTACTGCCAAGGCATTCCTGCCACTACTGTACCATTAGGTTCTTTGTGCTTTGTTGGCCATTATTGTAGTTCACAGGCATCACATCTGAGTAGGAACTGTTGGTTTCTTCCCTTGTTCAGAAGATGGAATCTTCTGGTACAATAAAAGCTAGTCCATAGGGAGGAAGCTCTCAGGTCAGAAACTGCGAGACCTATAAATGGCTATCTTAACTGTTCCATTTCATTTATACCCACACTTGGATGCCATTCACTCATGTTTAGAGTGAGAATGCACAGATCCTTATAGGAGTCTCTCATGCTAATCTAACTGCATAGCTCTATTGTGCCTGGGGTCAAAACCCTTCTTTCTCCAAACAAAAGGACAGAGTCACTCTGATGAAATGAAGGCAGCAGGAGGACCTTTAACTTTTAAATTAAGCTCAGTACAATTGAGCCCCACCCTCTCTCCAGCTTCTATTTATCATAGATATGTTGAATTTCTCAGCTGGCAATGGATAAAATAGTTGATCGCAAATGAATTAGATATCAATTAATTTCTAAAGCAAACCTAATGGGCATTTAAGAAGAGAATTTAATGTCTCATTTACTCTGTTTAGCTATCTTGTTAAATGCCAATTAAGTATCTAAATATTTCCTACAAGCTTAATGAATTATAATAAGTGATAAAAGATTGCCACTTTCACCTAAGATCCTTGTATTTTGGGCTTCCAGAACAACAATAGTAGATTTTTTTCTTGTTCTATTTATGATAAAGATACAATAGCTGTAGATGTTTTTAATGACCATTAGTTATCTTATTTAACAATAAAGAATAAAATTTAATGTCAATTTTGAATATAAGAAACATATCAAAATGTACACAGCTAGGAAAAATGTGAGTAACAGAATTACTTTACTTTAAAAATAAGTGGGCAGTGTTAAAATACTACTTATGAAACAATTTCTAAATACAAGGACAGAGAGTATATTCACAAACTTGCACATGAACCAATGAGTATGTTGTTGTTGGCATGGGACAAAGAAATCTAAAGTAAGTGTTGGCAAGACACTGTATCTCAGGCACAATCGGAAAGTAGGAGAAGGTCTGGCCTGGGGTCTGGCCTTTAGTATTATTTCAGCCCTTCTGGGAGATATCACAAATCCCAGGTCTGTACTTCCAGGCTTTGATTCAACAATATTCCACAGGACTGGGAAGATTAGAAGCATGGTCCTGGGCAGCATGGCCCATGGAATGCCAATCAACATCAAATGAGGCTTTAGTCCATAGCAGGACATTCAGATAGCAATAGAGCAGTGCCTGGAAATGGTGTCTGGTGTTAGAGGGCAGTGGTAAGAAACACAAACCAGACCTGATCAGTGCAGAGCTCCCCAGAAGGAGAAGTCTCTTTATGAAAAGTCATTGTGGGTAACATTCCCATCAGGCCCAATGAAAGCCACTGTGCACCCAAAGGAACTCTTCCTGAAGTGAGGTCATGGGCATGCGGTTTGGGATCAAGCAGACTGCAACTTAAGCCTTTGCTTACCACTTACATGCCTTTAAGTTTAGGAAAATAATAATGTTAGAGTCTCAGTTTCTTTGTCTATGAAATGGGAAGAGTACGGCCTTCTAAAGTTTCTCTGGAAGAACAGAAATAAAAGAAGGTATGAATGAATAGTAGAGCACGTGCTAAGCATGCATGCAGTAACATTGATTCAACCCTCAGCATTCCAGAAAGATAGAGGAGAGAAGGAGACAGAGAAAGAGATCATTTAAAACATGGAATATAGTTGCTAAACAGCACATAACCAGTAGATACCATTATAATTAGTATGATAACAACAATGATGGTTATGATATATATGTATATATATATATCATTGATGATGATGTTACATTATTTCTGTTTCTAAGTTGAGGACCACACATTTCATGATTTTTTTTTCCAGCAGAAGTTAATCCAGTTACAATTATCCTGAAGGATGCACAAGCTCCATTCAGAGGCTCTCTGTGCTTTTCTGGTTCTGTGACCATCTCACAAAACCCTCCCATCACGGTTCGGAAAAAGAAAACAGTCCTTCTTTTTTTTTAATAGAAAATGAAAGAAGCATTTGATGACTGGTGCCTGGCAGGTGCTACTTCTCAAACACTTAGTCTTGACCCAAATGTAGAGAGTAAAGCAAGGGGGCCTCCTTCAGCTGGGCATGGGGAGTGCAAATACCCTCTTGTTTCCCAAGGACAGCTCTGCTCCTCAATAAGGTCATTCATCTCAGCCCCTCACAATTACTGTCGCTTACACAAACAGTTATGGGGCATTCAGATGACAAATATCAGGCAGCCATTCAAGTCACATTTTTGAAAAATATTTCTATTACAGGAAGATGCTCATGATGTAGCATTTTAAAAGGTAGGGGGGACAGAGAGCAGATCAAAAGCAGGAGTGATGACAATTAGGAGTCAAATGAAACCTCCATCCTTCCCCCGAAGGCTCTCCTCAGCAAAACAGCTTCATGTGGGGCAAACAAGAGGAAGACTCAGCAAATTCTGAATGCACTGACCAGCAAGTGCACTTGCATAAAGATGAATAAAATCAGTAAGATACCAGGACAGGAGTTTTATTGATCACCAAACATGAAAAATTTCTAAAAATCCCTCCAAGAATTTTCTCCCAAAGTCTAATTCCCTCCAGTCTCTATCTGGCTGACCTTTCACCCTTTTGTTTTTCCTCAGCATCCTGAAGTCCTCTAACTGATAAATCTGTTCATGCCTCTCTCTTCTGGCTTGGCAATTTGCTCTATCTTTCTTCACCTCTGTCTCTATCTCTTTTTCAATTATCTCCATGTATCTCCCAGTGTGTGAGAAAATAAGCACTCGAAGCCCAAAGCCTGATTCTGAAACCTGCCTGTAAAAGTGCCTCACTGTGTAAACATGGGTGAGTTTGTTAGTCTCCTGATGTCTCTGTTTCAACTCCATAAAATTGGAATATTAGTGATGTTGTCTCACATTATGCTCTTAAGATCAAATAATGAGCTTGTAAGAGTAACACAGAATTTTGTAAATATTGACCATTTTCATTTTTTTGTGGGTTCATTGACCTTCTCTTAGCTTCTTCAAATTCTATTCTATCCACAGTAATAATATTTCTTATAATAAGAAAGGGGAGGGGTTATTTGCAGATAATTATAACAGGATATATTTAAATCTCGTCATACTACAAAGGAAAATGTCAAAACAGAAATATCATGATAGGTTGAACAATGACCCCCACAGACACTTATATCTGAATCTCAGAACACTGAGCATGCTCAGTTTACTTTCTTTGTGGCAAAAGTTAGCCATTAGAGAAAAACTATTCTTGCCTCAACTGCCTGACAATATGCTATGTAAACTAGACATACAAGATACATAAAAATGTAACCTCTAAACTTTGCTAAACAAGTCAAGACAGTCCTTCAGGGTCCTGCTACACACACACACACACACACACACAACTTCCAACATTCTAAAAGACACAAATGCAACTAAAAAATTATACCAAAATAGATAAAATAGTCCTTCAAATTTCCTGCTTCAGAAAAGTCTGCCAGAGACTCTAGGCCTATAGGCTAAAAGTAAATGCCCCAACATTACAAAAAAAACCTTTAAGTGACTGCCCAGGCAGCCAGATGTCACCTCTGTCATTTCCAGATTTCAAAAGTTGCTTATACTTCCTGTTTACTTGAATAATATTATATTCTTCTATTGTCTTCAATATAGTTAAAATTAAATAGTTATAATTATAGTTTTCTTTAGTTATAATACAAAATAAATTAAATATAAACTAAATTAACAAACATAAAATGATAAAATATTTTCTTTAATTTTACTAAATACAAAGAAATAAAAAATTATAACTATAATTTTTAATAACTACAATATATAATTTTGATATGTTAAAATTAAACCTTACTTTTTGATTAGACAGAAAAGGGGAAGTGATATGGGATGTCTATGTGTATGCTGTGAATACCATTGGATAATAAAGAAATTGTTTTGGCCTATGGCAGAGCAGCTGAAAAGCAGGCAGAAAATTCAAGCATAAATACAAGGGAAGGAGGGTGGAGTCAAGGGAGATACGATCCAGCAGCCCAAGAAGCAATATGTAATAGAATTCAGGTAAGCTATGAGCCACGTGGCAGGACAGATTAATAAAAATGGGTTGAGTTAAGATGTAAGAGCCATCTAGCAATAAGCCAAATAAGCATAGACTGAAGAGCATATAATTAATATAAGCCTTTGTGTGATTCTTTGAGATCAAGTGAGGCCATGGGGCCGAACTTTGGACTAGGCCAGGCTGTGGGCAGGAGAGATTCATTTAGACTGCTAGGCTAGCTGGGCCAAAAAACGTATTACTACACTGTGATGTCCCACTGACCCCACCTAGGCTTGTGTGGTGTCTTGAGCTCAAGCATGACAAAATACTTGGAAGCATTTTTGTTGTTTTTGTGGTGATCTTACCAGTCCTACCACTGACTTCACCATTATGACATTGGCTTGAGCTTGAGCTTGACCTGAAAGTATGTATGAACCTCCCTTGGGACTCTCATACCTTCACCTTAAAGCTTCAAACAGACTCATATCCTTTGCTTAATGCAGCCATTTTCAGCTATGCTTGGATGGAAGTAAACCTGAGAGGGTGACACAGACTACAAGGAGCACTTTCTGACTTGTGGAGTATTAGAAAAAATTTAGAACCCGAAAGAAGAACTATGAACATTCTTAGACTATTCCTAAGAGATTCTTTTCTGTGCCCTGGGCAGGTTTGAGTTTCTCTGCAGGATATAACATGTCCATGTATGAACTGATCCTTTGACACTGGCATAAAAGATCCACAGATCCTCAGTTGCTGAGCACCTGTTGGAAAGAACAAAGCTGCTACAGGAAGTTTCTGGGCAGTAACCAGATCTCCTTGTGGTAGTCATGTTCTATCCACATATATGTCTCAACCAATCACAAAGCAGGACAGTTTAGTTAACTTAGTGTAAAGTTAAAGAGTTGAAATGATAGATACCAAATAAATTCTTAATTCCTTATGAGCTGACTAATACGAGCAACCAAGCAAACAAACAAATAAGAAGATCTAAAAATGTTGAGTATGATCATAATAGCTATACTTCTTTATATACTTTTCCAAATTGTCAATCCTTTTCTCTCAAGAACTCTTTAAGACATTGGCAAAGTATCAGGATGATAGCTACTAACGTCTAGTCTTTCTGACTGCATTTACAGACTCTCACCATTAAGAAAGTTTCTTCCCGACACAGCCATATGCATGAGGTATACATCTGTTGCTCTAGCTATATTCTCCCATGGTTATGAATTTCACAAATGCATGTAATCATAGAATTTGGGAATTACAGTTTCACATATGTTCCTCAGTCCTTAACTGTTCTATATGGCCTGAAGAATGATCTATGACAGCTGTACTT
Source organism: Sigmodon hispidus (assembly GCA_004025045.1). Classification (NCBI taxonomy): domain Eukaryota; kingdom Metazoa; phylum Chordata; class Mammalia; order Rodentia; family Cricetidae; genus Sigmodon; species Sigmodon hispidus. The sequence continues at coordinate 7,233 of PVIH01010232.1, read as the reverse complement.
TTAGTTCCAAGTGAGTGCCTTTATTAATCATGAGGCAAGTAACAGGAAAAGAAAAAATAACAAGTAGCAAAGAGATAGGAGCAGCACAGAAAGAGGAGAGCATCATAAAATCAGGTATTGCAACATGCAGCAGAACTGGAGTAGCTTGATTGGGGGAGAAAACAAATGTAACACCATCAAATCCGGGGGTTATAATAGCTGACAGAACTCAACTGGGAAATCTCATTGAGACAGACAGCTGGAATTCTTGACTAAGAGCTCACTCTGCGCCTTCTCATCCCTACTGAAGTCATTTTTATATTATGGAACAAACAATAGCTACCACTGTTAAAAAATAGTTGATTCTCTAGCTGTTCTCAAGAATACAATTTAATACCCTGGGCTGCTTGCTAATGCTTACTGTTTTCCCTGCCAGAGATCTGAAGGAGTCAGCCTGCTCTAGGACAGAGTACTTTGGAAGACACTTAAACAGACAGGTGTCTAGAACAAAGGAAGACCTCCTTGGTCCCAGAGTCTATTTTGAACAAGCTTAAACAGCACAAGACAACTGGTCAGTGTGATGTGCATTACGTCAATGTACTAAATAGATGTTTGAATAGTTTTAAACATAACCATTTGAATCTGGCAAATCCTGGGCCACAAAGATGACTAACACCTGACTATTCAGAGGTGGTATGATGGAACCAGTCTTCCTGTGTGTGTCAAACCATCTTCGTCTCCATCCTGGGATCTGGAAAAAATATAGTTGGGAAAAACTGCGTCACCAGCTAAATGGTTTTTCTAACTGCCTCTCCCTCTACAGAGCCCTGTGACTTTATGAAGCAAGCAGCAACAAAACTCCTCTAAAGCTGAACTACCGTGAAATAACCCAGGGCTTGAACTTGTCGCGTGATGTTCCTTTAAATTTTAATGCAAGCTCGGGAATAGATTTGTGTACAGCAAGGTAAAGCAAAGGCCATGAAATATTGATTCTGTACATTTTCTTATGCATTTTTATTCTCCAATTTAGTAAATTTTTCATCTTGCCTGCACTTAGAGGTTGCCTATGAAGTCGTTACTACCAATTGTATTAGCTGTTGTAAATAAATAATCCTCGCCGGAGCTGTTTGCCTGACGGGAGGTGGACAGGACTGGCCTCCTCTGTGCACTAGCTTCCGACAGCCCTGGCTGGGAAGGATGAAAAGGGATGATGGTGATTTTCCTAACAGCACAGTAGCAGACACTTTCCAAAGCAAGAAGGGTTTGCAGTGAAGCAGCCGGGAGGAGGAAGGCCAGTGTTCCCATAGAAACTAATTCAACATTCTGACATTTGCCCATTTGGGTCTTGGAGGAAGCCAAATAGATTAAGACAACAACAAAACCCATCAAGACTTCAGGATAGAAGCTTGTAACATGAACACTTCCTGGTAATGTCTTCCTGTCATAGCCCTCCTTTAGAGAAAATAAAAGTACAGTTAATGTTTTTGCCACCGGCCCCAATGTAATCCATGTGTGTGCATAGGAGTCATATTCTATCAGTCACAAAAAGAGACAATTTGGCTATTTCTCCCAGCATTTGGCCTACTGTTTACATCCTTATCCTAGAAGAAACACCTACACTTGTCTTTTCAACGTCTAACTAGCAGTGAGACCAAGAGCAAGTTAGGTTCCAAAGACTAAGGACTTTCTTTTAATTAAGGACCCTTGAGGAGGACTCTGTGATTCTGCAGGTTGCAGAGGTCATCATAGTCTCTGTGAAGACTTCCTTTATTTATGCATTGGCTCTCTGTTGTTTCTGTGAAGTTGGCTACATCTCTAGATTCCTGGTGAAACTGACCAAAGATTGACAAAGACTTTTTCCACTGGGTCTCAAGTTTTTTATTTCTATGATCAGACTATTCCACAGAAGGAGATGTAGTAAGATCAGGCTGATTGGCCTTTGGGTAAGAGGAGCATGCCTCTTCTTTATTACATCAACATCTGGTCATCTTGTTAGATGAGCAATAGATTCTCTTACTTCTGTTTTTCTTCTATGTTTCACATTTTGATAAATTTACATGTGATTTCTACAGTAGAAAAATTTTCAGCCACCCTGACAAGGAGGGTTAGTTTGGGTGTTGGTCTCCCATATCTTTACTGATGAAGAAAGGAAGGACATGGGAGAACAATCCAGATGCTCAGGCATTTGTCACTTGAGGGTTTATTTTGATAAACATCTGAACAGGCTCTTTGAGCTCTTAAGACTAACATGCACTTCCATTCTGCTTTTAAATTCCAGAACTCTTGATTTAGAAGATATCTAACCTACAGCAAACAGTAAGACCAATTTCCTAAAGAGGATCCAAGAATGAGTGCATGTGTGTATGTGTGCATACGTGTGTGTGTGTGTGTGTGTGTGTGTGTGTGTGTGTACATGTGGCATGTGTATTTGTGTGTGTGAGTGTATGTTATGTGAGAATCTAGGTGCCCACATGGCATGGGGCCCACAAGGAGGTCAGAAGACAATCCCTGCCCTCAGTCCTTACCCTCCACCTCTTGGTGATTAGATCTCTCATCCTGCATTACGTACAGTGCCAGGCTAGAGCTCCTGTACTTCAGGAAAATTTCCTTTTTCAGCCATCCATGTTGCTTCAGAAAAGCCGACGCACATTACACATGCTTCCCTGTGTTGCTTTTTATATTGGGCCTGGCCATTGGAACTTAGATCTCCATGCTTGCACATGTAAATTTTTACCCAGTAAGCCATTTCTCCAGCAAGCCCTCCATGGCTTTTGTGACATTTGTGTTCTCAAGCAATTCTACAAGGACTGTTTTAAAACACTAAATATTATTAACTTAGGTCTTGTGCTTGACACAGACGCTCACCTGCTAACTCTGGTACCTGTAAGCAAATGACACATACCAAACACCAGTAGAGTGTGTCTAATGAAGCTAGCTGCCATATGTTTGGGTCAGATGTTTATGTAAGCACAGACAGTTATCTCATCACAAGAGTTCCCTCCTTTTAAGCAAAAGTCCCCTATAAAAACTAACAAAGTTGTAGAGTAGGCAGAGAAGAACTAAAGACATGATCAGTACAATTAGTTTTCTTAGGCATAGTGAAGGAGGCTCAAATTGTAGGTATTGTACAGGATGCTCAGGTTGATAATAGCAGTTTCTTTCCTAAGAAAGAGACTTACTATGTAGAGTGAAATGTTCATGATCATGTGTTATATAAATCCTAATTGGTTTTATAATAAAAACCCGGAGCCAGATATTGGAGTAAATGTTGAAAGATCAGAAGGACAAAGGAACAAGCCATAGCCACTTCTCACCTCAACAGAAAGGGAGAGATGCTGTCTCCATCTGCCTTATATTCCTGTCTTCACCCAGCATGTCACTTTCTGTCTTTCTCAACCTTCCTAGTGTTAGAATTAAAGGTGTGACTCCTAAGTACTAACCCATCACTGCTAGGCTCTGTTTCTCTTTTAGACTAGATTAATCTGGTGTAGGTAGCCCACAATGGCCTTGACCTCACAGAGATCTTTCTACTTCTGCCTCTCCAGTGCTAGAATTAAAGGTTTGTACCAACACTGCCTGGGCCTCTATGACTAACTCTGTGGCTGGCTCTGCCTTCTGATCAAAAAAGCTTTATTTGTTAGAGCATAAAAAATATAACCACAGTCATGTGTTCATCTGGAGAGATCAGAACTGAATAGTAAAATCTATATCAGAGAGCAACCTGATGTGTTTATATTAACTTGACCTTCAGGGCTTAGCATCATTTATTATAGCAGCACTTTTTCAGGTCCCGGACTAGAAATGAGGCCATTGAGTGAAGAAGAGAGAGGTCAAAATAATGAGGCTTTGTAGATTCAGAAGAGAACGTGGATTACAAACTGTAGGGAATCTTCCTAACTTGGACTAGGGTGTGTTGAAGAGGAGGGATACATACTCAGTTGGTGCCATATCCTGTGGCTTGCAATGTATGAGAAGCTTCTGAAGCCAGTGGTATTGGAGAGAGCTAGGATTCAAGGCGGAACTATATCAAAGAACGCTCTCTCGGGGCTATGGAGTTATTTCCTCCATGTGTCAAGCAGTAGCACCAGGAAGGAGTCTGAGTATAACCCAGGTTTATCCTGGAGTAGAGACTGTGCCAAGTAGATGTGAATTAAAACACGGAGCAAAGAACAACAGCTTCACCAGTCATGGAAAGAATTGCCACAGAGATAAATATTCCTGTGAGTGCTACCCAGAGCTCAGGCTTCCTCCCAACTCCCTTCTGGCAGCTCAATAACAATGAGAATGTTGTAAATTTACACCAAAGAAGCCCTCTAGTCTGAGAGCTGAGAAGCCAAGAACAACCAAGGGGAAGCAGAGACAATTTACTCATAATGTTTATGGAAAACACCAGCCCTGCTTACATGTCTCATCACTTAAAGATGAAAAACAAAAACAGCACCAAATTCAGCTGTATGAAAATTTCCAAATTATGAAATATAGGGAAAATGCGTACAATATGTGAAGGAAACAACAGCAGTAAAAAGGAAAACACTGCTGTTCCTCCAATATTATTCGTGAAATTGAGGACTCTAATGAGAACTAGAAAGTATGGTTTAAACAGAAAGATAAGTAGGCAGGTTCAAAAGCAAGCAAGCTAAGTATATTGACCATGCGTGACATTACAAAGAATAACAGTTCTTTAAAAATAAATTACTTTAAAGGAATTATCTTTTTATTTGTATATGTGTTTTGCCTACGTGAGTATTTGTGCAGCACATGTGTGCCATGCTAGAAGAAAGCAGCTGGTAGCCTGCAACTGGGATTATGCATTAGGTATAAGGTATCAGGGAAGGGCTAAAAACTGAACCCTGCAAGAGTATTATATATTCTTCACCACCGAGTAGTCTCTCCACGCCCCTTCCCCAATTAAATAAAAGTGATTTTAAAGTGAGTTGAATCACACAACAAAAAAGAGTGCAGAGACTGAATTCAGCATCAGTTTTAGAAGTCCTGAGAGGAAGAGGCAGTTCAGCCAGAGCAGAATGATGATGTGGGTACAAGTCAATCACAGATACCCCGGAGAAGGGCAATCTGAAATAATGACTGCAGTGTGGAAAGGAGGCTAGGAGCCACAGGGCAGGAAGGGAGAGAAAATAGATCCAAAGAAAGCAAAGGGAGAAGAAATCAGACAGAACAAACATTCCTGGTTGCTTTGGGAGAGACAAGTTCTAGAGTTCTAGAGCATTCATAGAAACAAAGCAGCATCAACAGGTACCTTTGTGTGTGTGTCTGTGTGTGTGTGTCTGTATGTATGTGTGTATGTGTGTGTGTTTAATCTTATGGGATGGGAGAAAATCGTGGCAAACATAAAAGAAAGAGGGGCTACTGAGGGGAAGAAGCTATACTCACATAGCCGCAGATTCCTCTCCCACCATGAAAATGAGCAAACATTGATCAGTTTCTAAGGAACTGTCAGCAATGAGCTGTGGTCTGAAAACTCTCATTTCTGCTCATATAGAAAAATACACACAGGGAGAGGGAAGATGGGAGAATTTTTCAGATATGCCAGGGCCCAGTGAAGAATTTCTTCATACAGGTGAATTCACTTCCCGTTAGAGCTGGCTTTTGGTGACTGGTATGGGGTGAGAACTGCAGGTCCCCTTTCCCCTCTGCATAACCACACCACAGCTGACTTGACCTAGTTTATTGAATTTTCTCTTTCCCCCAAGTGATTTTCACGCTGTCTTGGCTTCCACGGCCCATTGTGTATGGATCTAATGTTATGATGTCTATATAATTTGCTTCTTTAGGCACTTTTTCATTGCTGTATTAAGAGATTAAAAAAACAGTGAAGCATTGGGATAAATATGAATATCGGTAGAAAGAATCATCTCTTATTTTGTTCCCAAATTGTCATGGCTATTTAAAAATTGACCTATGAAGTTTTAACTGAATTGACTTGTAGGTTTTTAGTTGGAACTGCTTTACACAAAATATCATATTAGAGATGTGTTTGCAACATGGAGCCTTATCAGGAGATATTTCTGTATTAGTTTAGTTATTATAGTTTACATTAACAATAATTTTATTCAGAGAACTTTTTCATATCTTTTTCAGGTTCCTGCTAGATAATCTGATTATTGGTTGTAATTATGAAGGTTATAGTTCTTAATTTAACTTTTGTTTAACTTTTCTGTTATGTAACTTTTTGGCATATATTCAGATTATTTGATGGTGGTGGTCTTCAGAAAAGGTAATGATGACCCCTGGCTGAGGCTAGACTCTCCTGGATTCCCCTCTCCCAATAAATTTCTTGGATGAGATTTGGGTGATGACCTTCTTCTTTTGCCAGAGCCTGGACAGAGAACAGCTGAGGGGAGCGAAGCTGTAACATTTTGGCTGAGGAAGCCTTCTTCTTGGGGAGCAGCAAGACTGTAACAAGTTTGCTGGGGAAGCCCTCACCTGCCAGAGCAGAGCTGTTAACACGGGAAGCCTTTCCCTGAAGCAGGATTATAAACTGCTACCTAGGCCTGGAGAGATGGCTCAGTGGTTAAGAGCACTGACTGTTCTTCCAGAGGACTTGAGTTCAATTCCCAGCATCCACATGGCAGCTAATAACTGTCTGTAATTACAGGATCTGACACCCTTACAGAGTTATACACGCAGGCAAAACACCAATTCACATAAAACAAAATAAATATTTTTTAAAAAGGTAATGAATTCTCTTAATGACATTGGTACTTGGCCTACAGATTTTCCTGAAAAATTTGTGTGTACTACTATATCATCCACAAATAATGACAGATTTTTCCCTTGCTTTTCAGTTTTATATCTCTTTTGCTGTTTTTGTGCCTTGTTACATTAATCATTGTTGTAGTATGGTTTTTTTGGCCTGTTTGGGTCTGGAGATTTGTGACTGGCACACGTGTGGTGCCGGCGGTGTGGAGCCTGGTCTGTGTGCCCGCAGCTTCTGCCCCCCAAAAGAAATGAATCACACGCTTATATACTTTAACACTGTTTGGCCCATAAGCACATTATTAATTAGCTCTTTTTTCTTAAATCAACCCATTTCTATGAATCTACCCACCACGTGGCTTGCAGCCCGTGGCTCACCTGAATTCCTACATGCTTCTTCTTCGGGGGACAGATGGCGACTAGTAAACTCCACCCCTTCTTCCTACCTGCCTGCCTCTGATTCTCCACCCACTTCTATGGTGCCCTGCATGGGTCCAAACAGTTATTTATTTTACATCATACAGAGAACATTCCACC